>JADLZL010002010.1:0-116332 GCA_015844335.1 Chrysopogon serrulatus
TCTATCTATTGTTCCGATGAAGTAATAAGTTGTAGTAAAGCCCATCTTCCCCTTTTTTTTTTTTGATATACTAATGTCATATAGAAAATTTAAGAGAGAGCGCTTGCTTGACTCGTGTGTTTATATTATATTGTGTGAATGCGTACGTGTTGATTAGTAGTATAGTCATGATTTGTGAGGTATATACATAGATACATTTCTACGCAGGATAACGTGTGGGTGGCGGACTTTTCTGTGCATTTCATTCATTTTCTCTTCTCCAGAAGCATATTACTTTACACACGACGTACGGTACACACTTCCAAGATTGAAGTGTGTGTGGGTGGTGTGGTGTGGTGTGTGTTAGCTAGAATTAATTTTCCTTGCCATGTGTGTAATTAGGAAAACGGAAGGGGATTTCCGATCCTGTGGAGTGAGTGGATGGGGTGAGGTCAAGACATGCGTACGTACACTCTCTGCCATGCCATGCCATGGATGACGATGGACGGACGGAAACAGATTAATAAATAACAACAGTAATCGCCAACTAACACGTAACTGAATTCAGTTTGACTCCAGAAGAGAAGAGAAGAGAATGAAGCGAGAAGGTGACCAAGGGACATGCCTCCCGCGTATACATACAAGCTAAGGAATTTGAATTTTATTTGTAGTGATGGCCATGCTTGAACCTCTCTCCGATCCATCTCTTTTCTTTTCGAAAGATGAATCCATTTCTTTTGTCCATGAATTTGCAATCATATTTAAGGACAAAGCTTTGCTGTTCACGCTTTGTCAGCCAGGAAATTCAGATAGATAGAAAAGATGAACATGGTTCCTGCTGTCACCTTTATAATTTAATATTTAAGGAAAATTGATTGCAAATTTTGTACGGGGGTTTGTTTTTAGTAGTCCAGTGACGGAGATAGGTAAGGCAGAATTATCCGACCCCCGATTGGGATAGGGAAACAATCTGCGCCCAGCCTTTTTCTTAAAAAAAAATAGATTATCGGATCTCAATCAAGTTGAGATGAACCAACTCATTTGTTTGGCAGGTATCTTCTAGAAGATCGGAAAGAGAGAGAGAGAGAGAGAGAGAGAGGAGGAGGGAGAGAGGGAGGGAGAGAAGAGCGCAGAGCCGTCGCATCGCATCGCATGAAGCGGGCGGGCAGGTAGCGCGAAGACGAAGAATTCTTGGCGGGCGGGGCTGGGGCAGCCGGGCAGGGCGACCAGGTAGGGTGGGGTGGGGGGTGGGGCTGTGTGGGGCTGGCAAGTCAACCATGACCCAGAGAGAGGCAAGTCAACCAGAGGAGAGATGAAGGGAAAAAAAACAATGGAAGAACCCCAGATTCACTCACATCCTTCCAAACAAAGAACTCACAAATGGCTGCTGGTTTGGTTCCCCTCAGCTCCAGGCCTGCCTGCCTTTGTATGACCAATGGGAGGGAGTTGAGTTGAGGAGAGGACAGACAGAGCTAGGAAGGAGACCGAGAGGAGGAGGCAGAGACCAGACCAGAAAGGGTAGACGAGTGAGACCAAACCACCAGCAACGACGAGACGACTTGTCTTCCATCCCCCTTGCATTCCCAAGCATAACAAGCACAAGGGAGGAAGGGGAGCTGCAGCATTCCTTGGCTGGCCTGAATTAAGAGGTCCTCTCCTCTCCTCTGTCACCAGGAGGGTCAGACAGGGGAGGGACTCTTCTTCTGCCTCCCTCGTCTTATTCCTCGATTTGATTCAGTCTCCCCTGGCTGGCAAACGCGGCCGGGCCGGGCCATTCCTCCTTCTTGGCTTGTGCGCGGAGTTTTCCAAGCAACAACAAACAAAGTTTACTCCTTCCTGTATTTGGCAAGCAAGCAAGCAAGCATAAATTGAAAGGAAGAAGTGGTCCGATTCCGACCACAACTCTAGAGCGACCCCCCTGTGGCTGTGGGCTGTGTCCCCTCCCCTTTTTATTTTCTTTCCATTCCATCTCCATCTGGCCTGGGTTTGTCAGCTCAGCTTAGCTCAGCTAGCCGCCCTCCCAATTCCTCCTCAATCATCTTACGTACTACTGCTGCCTAGTAGTACTTGTTCTTTTATGGTATCCAGTTAGCTAGGGAGGGATACAGGTAAAGGGAGCTCCTTTAGCAGTTTGTCATTCAGGAATTGAATCGATTTGAGATTTGATTCAAGGCAGCAGCGGCAGCGGCAGCTTCTTGGCTTGTAATAGCAGCAGGAGCTGCCAACACAGTACAGTACAGTACAATACAATGGCCGGCGAAGATGATGGCAACACCACCACCGGGCGCCGGCGCCGCCGGAGCCGGGGCCGGAGGTCCGCCGTGCGCCTCAGCAAGCTCTACAGCTACGCGTGCGGCCGCCGGCCCAGCGTGGCCGACGACCACTCCGTGTCCAGGATAGGAGGCCCAGGCTTCTCGAGGGTGGTCATGGTCAACGCCGCCGGCGGTGAGCCTGACCTCCTCCTGCAGCAGCAGAAGATGGCCTCCAGCAACTCCATCTCCACCACCAAGTACAACCTCTTCACCTTCCTGCCCAAGTCCCTCTTCGAGCAGTTCCGCCGCGTCGCCAACATCTACTTCCTCCTCTCCGCCGGCATCGCCTACAGCCCCCTCGCCGCCTACAGCTCCTCCAGCGCCATCTATCCGCTCGTCATCGTCCTCGTCGCCACCATGATCAAGGAGGCAATCGAGGACTGGAGAAGGAACCAGCAGGTCCGTCGAGCCGACTAATTCATTTTCGTTTCTACAGTAGTATTTCATTTCGTTCCATTAATTGTTGTTTTACCTGCTGCTGTTTATTTGCTACTACTACTACTACTTCTTCCTTCACTCAGGCAGGGGCAGGCTCAATTAATTGCTTATATATATAATTGCTGCTTCTGTCAAATTAAATTGATTGATTAATTACATACATACATAATACTCCAATAATAATAAATATCGAGAATGAATAATCCATTCCATTCCATTGCAGGACACGGCGGTGAACAACAGGACAACTCAGGTCTTCCAGCAGGACGGCGGCTTCCGCGATGCCAAATGGAAGGACGTCCGCGTGGGCGACATCGTCAAGGTTCACAAGGACGAATTCTTCCCGGCCGACCTCGTCCTTCTCTCCTCCAGCTACGACGACGCCATCTGCTACGTCGAGACCATGAACCTCGACGGCGAGACCAACCTCAAGCTGAAGCAGTCCCTGGAGGTCACCTCCGCCTCGCTCCCGGACGACGACAGCTTCCGCGCTTTGGGGGCGCGGTCGTCAGGTGCGAGGACCCCAACGCGCACCTCTACACCTTCGTCGGGAACATCGAGATCGGCGGCCAGCAGCACCCCCTGTCGCCGCAGCAGCTCCTGCTCAGAGATTCCAAGCTCCGCAACACCGACTTCGTGTACGGCGTCGTCGTCTTCACGGGCCACGACACCAAGGTGATGCAGAACTCCATGAAGGCCCCGTCCAAGCGGAGCAACGTGGAGAAGAAGATGGACCGGGTCATGTACCTCCTCCTCTTCTCGCTCGTCGTCATCTCGGTCGTCAGCTCTGTCTTCTTCGGCATTGCAAGCAGAGACGACCTGCAAGACGGCAGGATGAAGAGGTGGTACCTCAGGCCCGACGACACCCAGATCTACTACGATCCAAACAGGCCAGCGGTGGCAGCGCTGCTCCACTTCTTGACGGCCATGATGCTCTACGGCTACTTCATCCCCATCTCCCTGTACATCTCCATCGAGATCGTCAAGCTGCTGCAGGCGCTCTTCATCAACAATGACATCCACATGTACCATCAGGAGACCGACACGCCGGCCCACGCCAGGACCTCCAACCTCAACGAGGAGCTGGGTCAGGTGGACACCATCCTCACAGACAAAACCGGCACTCTGACCTGCAACTCCATGGAGTTCATCAAATGCTCTATCGCCGGAACCGCGTATGGCCGGGGTATCACGGAGGTCGAGAGAGCAATGGCGAGGAGGAAAGGCTCCCCGGTGATCGACGACCCTGACAATATGGGCAATAATAATGGCATTCAGCAGCAGCGTTTCCTGTCGTCGTCTGACTCTGGGGGTAACAGTAAACCTGCAGTCAAGGGATTCAATTTCGTGGATGAGCGTGTCATGGGCGGCAACTGGGTTAACCAACCCCACTCTGAGGTCATCGAGATGTTCTTCCGGCTGCTGGCAGTCTGTCACACGTGCATACCTGAAGTGGACGAACAGTCGGGGAAAATCTCATACGAAGCAGAGTCTCCTGATGAGGCGGCGTTTGTTGTTGCAGCACGGGAACTCGGTTTCACGTTCTACAAACGCACTCAGACAGGCGTTTCTCTGCGTGAGTTAGATTCCTCGTCTGGGAAACAAGTCGACAGGTATGAACTTCGTCAGCTTTGTTTCAGTTTACTTTCCTGGAAAAGTTTATCTCCTTGTTTGTAGTAGTAAAAAAAATGAGTCACCTCATACTGATAGTATTGTAGTAAAGAAACTACCTTTTTTACTATCGATCTCTTTTTTTTTGGGCAGGTCATATAAGATCTTGAATGTCCTTGAGTTCAACAGCGCACGGAAGCGGATGTCAGTAGTGGTTAAGAATGAGGAGGGGAAAATATTTCTGTTTACTAAAGGAGCTGACAGGTATGTGTATGTCTTCAGTAACCTCTAATCTGCTGGGATGTGCTGTTAAGAGCATTATTCTCTCTCTCTGTTTATTGCCTTTCTCTTGACTTAATTCATCTCTATAATATGTGCAGTGTAATGTTTGAAAGGCTATCAAGTTCAGAGAGTGCATACAGAGAAGTGACCCAACAGCACATAAATGAATACGCTGATGCTGGTTTGCGAACACTTGTTCTCGCATACCGTGAGCTTAAGGAGGATGAGTATGCATATTTCGACAGGAAGTACACAGCAGCTAAGAATTCTGTCAGCACTGACAGAGATGAAAAGATTGATGAGGCTGCAGATTTGGTGGAGAAGGATCTTATCCTTCTTGGTGCTACTGCTGTTGAGGACAAACTACAGAAGGGGGTGAGAGAATCTTATTCCATTTGGTAATCTGTGCCAATCTATCTAATAACAAGTCTCTTCGGTTTGCTCATATCCTCCGTTCTCTTTTCTAGGTGCCTGAGTGCATTGACAAACTTGCTCAAGCTGGCATCAAGATATGGGTGCTAACAGGTGACAAGATGGAGACTGCCATCAACATTGGGTAGGCATCTTGCCATATTGCCATCTCTTAGCTTCTGACAGTTTTGGTACTGATGGAATGGAAATACTCCTACCTTACTTGGCAAAATTTACTGCACATGTAACACTTGTTTTTCCTTCTCAGATACGCCTGTAGTCTATTAAGGCAAGGAATGAAGCAAATAACCATCACTCTGGAGACAGAGGACATCATTGCGTTGGAGAAAGGCAGTGACAAGGCTGCCTTAACCAAGGTATGGAGAATACTATACTACGGATTGCAGCTATTACTTTTATTTTTTTTTAGTTCATATATTCAGTACTATATATTGGCGATGAGTTACCGGTTTTCTCATGGATCATTATGCATGAGAATAATGTATAGCTCTGTTTTCGTCTAAAAAAACTGCTAATATATAGCTCTGTCGACCTTATGCTATATTAATTGCAGGCATCAAAAGATAGCGTGGTGCGGCAAATAAACGAGGGAAAGAAGCTTGTCAATGCATCTTCTGGTGAATCCTTCGCATTGATCATTGATGGGAAGTCGCTTACATATGCACTGGAGGACGAAACAAAGGACATTTTCCTCGATCTTGCAGTTGGTTGTGGATCAGTCATTTGCTGCCGTTCTTCACCCAAGCAGAAAGCTCTTGTAAGCTCAACTAATTAACCAGCATCTCAAATCAAAGTTCTCTATTTTTTTTGCCATTATTTCTAATGAACTGGTGATATGAATATGATGCAGGTGACTAGGCTTGTCAAAACTGGAACGGGTAAGGTCACATTGGCAATTGGTGATGGCGCGAACGATGTGGGCATGATTCAAGAGGCAGATATTGGTGTTGGGATCAGCGGCGCTGAAGGAATGCAGGTTTGTTGGTGCTACTCAGTACTAGCTTCGTCTTGTATTGTCCAAAAGCTAAGGAACCAGGATAGCCTAGCTTGCATTGTGTTGTAAAATGTAATCAGCTCCGATCGATATTGAAATGCAGGCTGTGATGGCAAGCGATGTTTCCATCGCCCAGTTCCGCTTCCTGGAGCGTCTGCTACTTGTCCATGGGCATTGGTGCTATAGCAGGATCTCATCAATGGTACTACTTCTTAAGATTTATTTCTGGCCTTTGAATAATATACACAGAATGCTCAGTCACCATATATATACATCTGATGACCCTCGTACAATGAAGAAGAAGCTGATGAACGTCTTTATGGTTTGTTTGGCGGACAGATTTGCTACTTCTTCTACAAGAACATCACGTTTGGTGTGACCTTGTTCCTGTACGATGCGTACACGTCCTTCTCAGGCCAGCCTTTGTACAACGACTGGGCAATGGCGAGCTTCAACGTCTTCTTCACGTCGCTGCCTGTGGTCGCCATGGGCGTCTTCGATCAAGACGTTTCTGCTCGATTCTGTCTCAAGGTACTGTATATATATCTAGCTCAGAAAATAGAGATATGCATGCATGATGTATATATGGATATGCCCGATGTATATATATAATCACTGACATATGTATGATAAATATGTGCGTGCAATGCAATGCAATGCAATGCAGTTCCCGATGCTGTACCAGGAGGGCCCTCAAAACCTCCTGTTCCAATGGCGAAGGATCCTCGGGTGGATGTTGAACGGCGTGGCCAGCGCCGTGATCATCTTCTTCCTGAGCACGGCGTCGCTGCAGCACCAGGCGTTCCGCCGCGGCGGGGAGGTGTCGGACATGGCGACGCTGGGCGCCACCGTCTACACCTGCATCGTGTGGGCCGTCAACCTCCAGATGTACATCACGGTGAGCTACTTCACCCTGGTGCAGCACGTGTGCATCTGGCTCAGCATCGCCCTCTGGTACGTCTTCCTCCCCGTGTACGGCGCCATCACGCCCAGCTTCTCCACCACCTACTACATGGTGTTCGTGGAGGCGCTGGCGGGCGCGCCGTCCTACTGGGTGGTCACCCTGCTGGTGTCCGCCGCCGCCCTCGTCCCCTTCTTCACCTACGCCGTCGTCAAGTCGTGGTTCTTCCCGGACTACCACAACAGGATCCAGTGGCTGCGCCACAGGGAGAAGGCCAAGGCCCACCCTGACCCGGAGACCAGCGCCGACGTCGAGCTCAGCCAGGTGCTGCGCCAGTTCTCCGTCCGCTCCACCGGCGTTGGCGTGTCGGCTCGCCGTGACGCCACGGCGGTGCTTCGTCGCCTCAACAGCATGCCGCAGCAGCAGGTTTACAGTGCGGATCATCGTTCGCAGTTACCGCAGATCGTCGTGGCAACAGATCGATGATGAGCTGATGTTATTATATATATGTCATCATTAAATGCTATACATATGCATACGTGTAAATACAATACAGGAACAGGAGGCAGGCTAGCTAGATAGCTAGTGGCAACTCGATCAACGACTAGTGTAGTAGATGATGAGGGCTACACTTTTTGAAAGTAGCTAGAAATTAATGGTGTACATTTGGAAGGAAAGGATGGAGGGAGGGAGGGATAAAGTTAGTTCATTCTTTAGTTTCCCCTAGTTCCTTGATGAATTTGGGGACGATGTTTTTCCTTTAATTTGTTCTTAATAATCTTATCTACCTCAAAAAGAGGTAGGAAATAAAGCCTCTTCTCTCTCTCTCTCTTTTTTTCTCTCTTTGGGTAACCCATTCGTGAATAATTAATGTGTGTCTTACAAATTTCACCATTTAAGGACGTTCTGTAATCCCTTCATGACTTGTCTCCTGCCGAGAGTTTATCGTTCAGGGCAAAGGGATTATTTGCCCCTGCTTAAATAAGGGAATTAACAATTGGGAGGAATCTATATGACACAGTACACACATGATTTTTCTCTCAACAAGAAATGGCTTCTAGAGCCCAACGATGTAGACATAGAGAGGGCCGTTTAAACCAACAACAATTATGAACCACGAAATACGTACACAGTTAAAGAATATACATAACAACCAAACAAAAGTGTGTTCAAATACAAAAGAAAGCTACAAAGCTATTAAAAAAAGAACGTGGAATATTTTAGAGATTAATGAATAAAACTAATTATCTATAGATCTCTAACATTCATCCGATCAATTCAATTTATAGGCGAGAAAAGAATCAGAGTAATACAAGAACAAACAAAAATAAGAAAGATAAGAGGACAAGAACAAAAAGATCATTTCTTCCAGCTCTCCCTACATATGTAAGAAATTAATGAAGAATCCTTAAACTTGTCGGAGTTCTCATCTAGGTAGGAACTCTCAAATTGCATATCGGATCCTTAACTTTACAAGAGTTCTCATCTAGGTCCCGGAACTCTCAAATTGCATATCCGGAATAAACTTGTTTTACCGTGTCATCGGGGTCCAAAATGGCTATTTATGCTCGCATGTGAAGTCACGTGGAATAGTATAAAATGTGGAAACCCCCTTGACAACAAATCCAAAGATCTCACACCCTTTTGTCTTACACGCTTTCATCCGAGCATGTATCCTGAACAAATTTAGTGGTTAACGATATATAACAGGCTCAGGAATACTTACCGGTCAGCACCATTTGTGAGATGCTCGCCAGCCAGAAAAAGACGCCTCCCGGATGCATGCTCGTCAAGGGATTTTCTACAACTTTTACCTTGTCGCCATCTAACTTGAATCACACGTGGGCATAAACATCCAAGTTGGCACTCCACGCCAAAGACAGTAGGCATGGGGAAATGGGATTTGGACCCCGATGACACGGTAAAACAAGTTTAGGGATCCAGATATGCAATTTTGAGAGTTGGACCTGCTCGGGACAAGTTTAGGGATCCAGATATGCAATTTGAGAGTTCCGGGACCTAGATGAGAACTCCGGACACGTTTAAGGACCGCCCGTGAAATTTACTCATTAATGAAATAGTCAATAGGATGTCTTGTGGCAAAGCTACACGCTTTCACAATAGTACTGAACAAATTTAGTGGTTAACGATATATATCAACAAATACTTACGATGTTTCTCCGTTGTCCTTGGATGAATTTGTCATCTTTCTTATATATATTCTTCTAGTTATCCTTTTTTTTTTAGATTCCGAGGATCCAAATACGCTAGGTTATTTTGTGCATTGGAATGGTATGAACCCAACTTACATGAATCACGAGGCAACTGAAATGTACCAATACCAACATGAATCATGGGGGCCGATATGAAGTACTAGAACAGAGTCACATGAATCACGAGGCCAATGGAATGAATGGACACGGTGGAAAGGAAAGCCGCCTGCGCTTCCTAAATTGACCTATCATCCATTTCGTCCATTCCTGATGCACACGGTCAAAAGTCAAAACTGATGTCTGCCCTTTGAGGGAACTGTGGGACCTGAATTCAAAGGGCATTTTCCGTGTTTCCAGAGGTATCCCACTCATTTCTGCCTCGCTTCTATCTTTTCTAATTCTATCTAGAAGGAGAAGACCAGGAAAGAAAGGACAACATTTTTCATTTCACCGGCCATAATCTAATCGTCATCGTTTTCATTAGTTAGGCGAGTTGGGACGGCAACCGCGGCGCCATCAACGGAATGGAACGGAAACGTTGTCTGTTCATCTTTAAGCTCTTCGGAAATTGTTGGTTCAGAGTTCATACTGGCACGAGAAAGAGTCCAAAATGTCAGGAGGTTGAACAATTCATTTCATTGTCTTTGGCTACAGAAACAGACAAGTTGAAAGATGCCTGCCTGTCACGTGTCTCATTCAACAATGCTTTCCGTTTCCATGTCCTTGACCTTGACTGTCTAAAAAATCTGGATGAACTGCTAACCTCTGCTTTCCTTCATACAGAAAAAGAAAAAAGAAAAGACCAAACACTACGTCACCAGTGAGGCTGGTCAGGGAACCTATTTCACTCGATACAGCCACCTGAACTGAATTCCCTAGTCGGTGGTAGTGGAAACCCAGCAAGTACTACAGGCAGAGTCAGAAAGCTTAAGGCCACCGTCATCGTCACAAGACCCTGGAACTCGGGGCGGCGTCACTGCCTCTGCTCCAATCGTATTGTGTCAAGTCAGAGCTGTCATCTTGCGCGCCGGCCACCATCTGCCGGAACATCCTTATCTCCGCCGTGTTGGCCACGTTGAAGAGTTGGCTTTGCCCAGGCTGAACGCCATTTGTTAGGTCAATGTCCGCTGAGCTCTCAAGAACACGCACCACCTGAATTTGAGTTTGAAACAGCACAATTATCAGCTTCAATTCGGCATCATGAATGGACAATGGGCTAGGGACCAACACCAAAACCACGAGATTGCTTTCCTTTTGCTTTAAAGTACCTGGCTCATTCTGGGCCTCCTTGATGCAGAGTGCCGAATGCAGGCTGCAGCAGCCTCAATCATGCGGAACATCTCCACCTCATTTAGCTTCATCTCAAGCCTGGGGTCAGCCAACCCTCCCAAATCGCCTGTATCCAGGGCTCGAGAAAGCAATGGCCTAGCCTGCAAATAATTAGGAAAAGCAAATCAACCAACAATTCTCAGGGCAATAATAAATTGTACAAGGAACATCAATGGTGCAGGCATGCGTCACATTCACGGTGCACTAATTCTTCTACATAGACAGGCTCTAGCTACTATGTCGTTACAAGCATCATATCATGAGCAGTCCCTCAAGATATATGCCTACAGTGACATTGTTCATGTACATTTGAGTCTACTGCAATCCAAAATTGAATATACAGTTGCCAACAAATGCTGGCTGGGAGCAAAGCTTATGCTACCCAAGAATAGAATTCCCAAAAATCAGTCCACAAAAAGTGCTCTAGGAACGTCACCAGGCTTTAAGCAATATAAGCTCTTCGCTAAAACTCACCCACTCGACGAGGCTCTCGTCACCTAGTGGTCTCGATGCATCAACAGGTTTTCGGCCAGTAATAAGCTCTAACAAGACTACACCAAAAGAGAATACATCTGATCTATCAGTCAATTTGCCACTTGATGCATACTCTGGAGCCATGTACCTGAAAAAAAAAAAAAAAAAAAATCAAGCTATGAATTCAGTATGATTATGTCATATATTGATGTACTTTCTGAGATATGACAGCAATTCACCCACCCAAATGTTCCCATAACACGGGTTGTTACATGGGTTACAGCATCCAAAGCCAACCTCGCAAGACCAAAATCAGCAACCTAGAACTCGTGGATAGCATTCAATCAGGAAATCAATACAGATTACCAGGTATATTGTGAGAAACACTTAGTCTCATTCAGGGAATGTAGTTACCTTTGCCTCAAAATTGTTATCCAACAAAATGTTTGAGGACTTGATGTCTCGATGAATTATCCTCAGATGGCCTGCAAATGGATAAAAAGGTAAGTATTTAACAGTTAGCACACAAAAATAGATGGAAATCAACGTTGCAAAGAAAACGAGAAGTAGGAAGGAAGATTACAATCTTCGTGTAGGTAAGCAATTCCACGAGCAGCACCGGCAGCAATTTTAACTCGCGTGGACCATTCTAACACAGGCATTCCATGTCCTGTGATTGCAGTTCAATTCAGTTTTCACTGGCAGAAGATGGGAATGCTATTGCAAAAGATTAGAAAGAGGCTATAACATACCGTGAAGATGATAATGCAGCGTGTTATTAGGAACAAAGTCATATACAAGCAATCTTTGGTCACTGGAAATGCAGTACCCCACCAGAGAAACCAAATGACGGTGATGCACACGACTAATTATCTCCACTTCAGCCTGGAACTCACGTTCCCCTTGTCCGCCACCATCCTTTAGCCGTTTAACGGCGACATCTTTACCATCTGGTAGGCAGCCCTTGTACACCGACCCAAAGCCCCCTTCCCCTAGCAGCCTCTGAGCTGAGAAACCATCAGTAATCTGATACAGCTCGTCATATGAGAAGAACCTGGAGTTGCCCATGCTGATATCGGACAAGCACTGCTGCAGCCTGGGGCTCCCGGCGCTGTACTTGGTGTAGACAGAAGGATCAACTGACGATCCTATATTTGCAGATTCACCTGAAGGAAGCGGGAAGATTGGTATCAGTGGCCATGTTGCTAGCTATTCGGAAGAGCTGCATACTGTATTAAGCTAAATGCAGAAACAAATTATTTCAAACAATGACAAAATTGCATGTTGCATGAGAAACAAAATACCCGAAGCCGAAGGTTGCTGCTGCGAAGAAAAAGGCGAGGTAGGGGACATGAAACCAGCTCTGTAACCATTCCTCTTGCGCTTGTTCTTGACCCAAACTGCTGTGACTAGGAGGCTAAGTACAAGCAGGGCGACCACCCCAGCAGCGATGGCTATGACGACACCATTACCACCAAGGCTGCCAAAGGGCGTGGATGGGCTCCTGGACGGCGCACCTGGGCTGGACGACTTGTTCGAACTTGGGTTCTTGCCGGTGCCGGGGTGAGCCGGGTCAACTGCAATGGCAGGCGTAGGCAATGTCTTGTGTCTAGCCGGTGGTGGCGCTGATGGCGGAGGAGCGCTGGCAGGAGGTGATGCAGGGGCCGGGGACGCTGGCGGAGAGAGCGAGGGCGCCGGAGCGGCAGACGGCGTCGGGGACGCTGGAGGGGGCGAGAGCAGCGGTGGTCTTGGAGGAGGAGCCGCCGTATGTCCAGGAGGCCCAGGCGGCTGCAAATGCGAGTGGGAGGATGGTGGAGGAGCGGCGGGTGGGGGGGGAGAGGTGAGGAGGGGGGGCGCGGCCGGTGGGGTGGCAGCGGCGTCGGCCGGTGTGGCAGTGGGCCGCGAGGACGCCGGTGACGGAGAAGAGGCGGCCCCGGCGGTGGTGGGGGCGGAGGCCATGAATCACCAATCAGGCTCTTGAGAGGGAGAGGTGGTGGTGGGCTTGGGCTTGGTGGTGCCTGTCGCCGTCGTGGCGGCGGTGTCGCCGGACATGGCAATCCGATGGATACTGCTACAGCTTCTAGTGCTATAGGAATAGGAAGGGGGAAAAATGGGAGCTTGCTTACTCTGTTGGCACCGCACCACTTTTGCTAGCTTTGCTTGCTTGCTTGCTTTGACGAGGGAGAGGGACAGAGGGGAGGGACGGCAGGCGGACTTGACTTGTGACTCGCGGACGCCGAACGCTACCAAAGAAATCGAAATGAATGGAGTGCCAGTTGAACCACAAGCAAGCAAGGCCAAGAAAAGAGAGAAGACGACGAGGATCGAGGAATCTGGGGAGGACGCTTGCTCCTCCAATTCATCTCATGGCGGAAATGGAACCCGGGGAGCTCGGCTCGGCTGGTCCTGCCACTGCCAGCAGCATCCAATTTCAGTCTCGGGACGAACTGAAACGAATCCAAGGGAAGGGGAAAGAGAGATTGGAGGAGCGTGGAAGTGGCAACAGCCAGCAGTCAGTGGTTTTTTTTTTTTTTTTTTGATCTCCAGTGGGAGGAGTTGGGACGCTGCGTACCGGGGTCCTCCGTGCGGTCGTTGGACCTGGACCACAGCCTCACTGCCGACTGCCGTGCCCCGTGCTGTGTGGGGTTTGCCAGCGTTTGTGTTGGATTCCACCATAATTACCGTGCCTCCTCTCCACTCTACTTCCATTCCATACACCTGCCAAACAAGTTTTACTACCCTTTTACAAAATAGGTGAGCAGCCATTTCCTTAAAATGTAGAAACTAAATTTTATAGTGTTAGAGTAAAAAATATTTTTTTTATAATGGTAAGACAAAAAAATAACATTTACATTTTACATCAAATACATTATATGACACATAGCATAGCATTATATAAATAAAATGCATCTCTTGCAAGAAGGCTATAATATCTATCCATCTTTCTAAAAGTTTTTGTCAACGCCTCAATGCTCCAAACGGACTTCAAAAAATAGTTCACTGCACTCTCATAGCGATTCACGTAAACAATACAACTCACAAAAAAAAGACCAATATATATCCTCACTTGCTTGCCATCAGCAGATTATAAGAATTTCTGAAGCGTCTACGTTCTGCCCAAGTTTTTAAGTTTTTTCTATGCATAATTACCATCTTTGGTTATTTCACTACTGAATCTACTTACAATTCTAAACTGGATGGATAATGAACCTTGAATCTTCCGTAAATACAGCATTGATTTGTGTATCGTGTAAACTTGTTTTTCTATCATATCATCCAATTGATCCAAATGAAACAAGATGATGCTGGCCCACTGTCCTCTCACGCCTGGCTACACGCTGGTTGCAATTACTACTACTAGTAAGAGTAATAGAGATTAAACAAACCATTGCTAGTTTGGCTTTGGTAAGGAAGTGAACTGCAGAGAAATCTTACCAAAGATTGGTACCTGACTAAATGCTTGGTCCAATTCCAACATTGCTAAAGTTTCTTTTTCTTTTTCCTTTTTTTTGTGATTTTGTGAGGCAACAACTCGGGCAGAATTCCTCTCCCAAGCAATGAATAACTAGCATTCTTTACCAACATTTACGACCTATTTGGATCCTATGTTCTAAAGTTTAGTTGGCTCAAGTTAAGGGCTAAAACTTTTGATCAACTCAGCTCTTTGTGTGGCCTAAAGTTTTTGTGAGGATGGCTAAACTCTAGACAACGCTTTAGACTTTCTATTTGAATCCTCAAAAGCTAAAGTGATATAAAGCTTGGTGGCTAAACTTTAGGTCATGGGATCCAAACATGGCCTTAAGCCTTTCAGAGATTGGTCTTATAAAAAAACAAGTTTGGGTGCATTGTTATGAGCATCTACATGTACCTTGATTAAAGAGAGCGAGAGATATGAATTGTTGTCTCCTTGGCTAGAGGATGAGTGATTGGATCATTGGATGGATGCACGCAGCCGGACACAATGATGAATTGCCACTCTGCACTTTGTGTCGTGGGGCACCCACCAGTTTAGCTGGGGTAATCTATCTGAATTGCTTCTGCTTTACGGCAACACCCGTCAAATCTACAATCTGGGCAAACGAACCAACATAAGGTTAGGCTGCCTAAGCTGTGTAGGCTACTGCCAAGGAGGCAGCAAGATACGTTAGGCCAATGAAACGGGATGCATACATAAGATTGAAAAAATGAATTCATCCCTCTTTACAACAAAAAAAAAAAAAAAAAAACTGGGTACGATACCAATTGAATCTAATGGAATTGAATCGGAACTTTACATATACTAGCGCACAGAAGCATGCAGACAACTCACTCTTTCCTTCTACATACATGAACCGCAAAAACGTAGGTAATAGATACAGTCAAACCTGCCATGCCACTACCGAATACTACTACTACTACAAACTACTTGAAGAAGATGCCCTTTCTTCTTCCCTTACTCTTCTCAACGGCCTGCAATCACAGAAATTCCTGACTCATCATCGACGAATTACAAATAAACATCTAAGCGTAAAAAATCAGTGAGAAACACTGACTATACCTTCATTCTGAATAGCCTTAGTATTAGAACAATGGCATCTCGTGGTCTAGAATAAAAATAAAAATAAAACAGTTAGCATCTGTGTGTTATGCCATTTTTATGGCCTAGGTCATCACTCTAAAATAACTACCACAAATGCAAGCATAACAATAATAACGGATGTCATGCAGTAAACCAAGCACAGAAGCAAATGGCCACATGGAGCATGTTGTTGCTGGATTTAAGATGTGGAGATTGAAAACTAGAAAGCAGGGGAAGCCACAGGAATGGATTCTGACATGCTTTCAGTAGTAACTTGACGCATGAAAACTTCGAAAGACAATTGCAATATACTACTACCACAACAAATAGTCACAGCAATTAGCATGAAACTCACGGGGCATTTTCTGCAGGCTTTAAATTGTACTCAGCACCATCAGCAGACACAATTGAAAACTCAGTAGGACGCCCAAATGGGATATTGATCTGCAAAGATTGTACAAGATAAGTTCTAAATCACTATACATACGAAAAACAAAGGAATGAAACGTAACCCTAGAGAACTCAGAACCTGAAATACTGAAAGCAGAAAGAAAAATTAACTAATACTATTTCCTTCCACAACAAATTGTAACTTCTGTGTGTGGTCTCCAAGATGAACCTTACATTTCTCTACAAAGAGGATGCACCTACAGCCACCTTTTCAGTATAAGATATTGCTAAACCTACTAAGTTCACCATGATGGAAGATTGAGATGACATATCTCAAACAATTTCATGCAACTAATTTATATAATCAAAGGTAGTGCTGGCAAAACAACTAATTAAAAGGTGGTTACAAATCCCAAGACATTTTTTTCTAAAATGAAGATGAAGTATTACAAAAACAGAGCAATTATAAGGACAATGATTTTGGAAACCATACGGTCATCGCTTGCTGGAATTTCTCTGTAACGACGACACCACGCTGTCCATTACACTTAACGCTGTAACCTTCCCTCTTTATTGCCAGGACAGCTGGTTCCCACATATCTAAAAATCTAACCTGCAGAATAGTTTGATGTCCGCAGGGTTATATGACAATGGAAAGGTGTAGAAAGAGTGCTCTTGGAAGACAATTTGAGAAGAAAAGGGGACATACAGGTAATAGAACTTCATAAGACACATGCCCCATAGAGAGAATTTTCTTAATATGCTCCTTGGTTTCAGGATCTGCACAAATAAGAGTTAATCAGATACTGAGATATATCTAATATGCCAAAAGAAACCCCCTCTACACCATAACATGATTCTGATACCCAATCATTTTTGAAAACATATAAGTTGCAAATGAAAGAAAAGAAAAGGATTGTGTCACTACTTATAAAGAACAAATGCTCTTAGAAAACTCACCGCAAGTAATTTTTCTTTGATCATTAGCATAAACCTTCACAATCTCCCCCTACAACAAGAGAAAAGATTTAGATAAATCAAGTGATTCCATCATCCAACTCAGTAATAACCGTCTAATATATAGTTTTCAAACCTTCAACTATGTGTTAGCACCCTACCAGCATATAACTAATGAGCCGTGGTATGAATTCTACCTAAATCATATCTGTATGTGTTTTTCCCAAACAATAGAGTTAGCTCACTTTTATCCTTAACAATTTTTTTTATCTAACAAAAAAAAAGAACATACAACATAAACTCAAACAGCCCTTGCCATCTTCCTGTCATTGTAAATTTCAACAAGAACAAAAAAAACTGCCGCTCAGGTTTTCAGCAAATCGACAAATGAGCAGTACTTTTAGCCATTTGCTTCTCAGTATACACTATGCGATAGAAGTCACTAGTGTGAGGCCTATAATAACACAACAAACAGGTACCCACCATCTATCTAACATACAAGTACGCAAAAACTGACCAAGCTATCAAGTATTGAATCCAAGAAAAATTAAGAAAGAATAGAATGCAATTTAAGAATGGCCAGCACATGATGTCAAGATATACCTTTCTTTTTCTGTCATCCAGAGGCTGGACTTCAATCGCTAGAACAGAGTCCACATCATCAGCAGTTACTAAATAGGTGGGTTGCCGTGCACCTGCAGCAAACAAAAAATGTGAGTTCCAAAGCTTCAATGATATATCCAAAACGAAAAAAAATGCTACAAAGCATTGCGTTTTTCTTTCTTGCATCACAAGAAAAGGTACCTTCTATGAAATTTACTGATCCATCGTCCAAATGGCGCACCCACTGTGAGCACAAAAATAATTTGCAAAAAAACGCAGATTATAATGAAAAGACAAAACTGAAAAGATTCGTGGGCACAGAAGAATTTAGTGGAATATTTAAGGCATGGATAACAAAGGCAATAGAGCACACCTCAAAATTACAGCTTGTGGTTCCATGGATGGAGTACCCACTTGCTTGAAGTTCTCTTCCAGGAAAGGGTTCACCTGTGATTCGCAGTCCTTCTATGGCTGGCAGCGGATCATCCTCTGCAACTGCCCATTCATAAAAATGTGTTTACCATCATGACTGAGGTGATATAGTGGGCATATGCACAGATTTAAAGATGCAACACCTTCAGAAAAAGAAGAACTAGGCTCCTCAAGGACAGTAGGAAGATATGGGTATGGTGGATTTGCATCATCAAGACCAGATGCCAAATTAGGTGAGCCTCCAGAATCCCACTGTGCAGAAGGTTCTTGTGGAATTTGAGCTTCAGCTCCCTCCAGATTTTCCAAGGCATCACTCCTAACAAGGTCCTTGAATGATGGGTTTTGATCCTTGGATTCAATATTAAATCTAACAGCACGGGAATCATGGTCCGTTCCTTGAGGAACATCCTTCATATTATGATTACTGCAGAACATTAGAAGCCAGTGAGAAACATCCAAATTTCATTCTTGATGTTCATGTTTGAATGTACATCACCACCCACACTCATAAGAAAGGAAACAGCTCAGTGGGTGGGTGGGTGGGGGGTGGGGTGGGGGGGTGGGGTGGAGGGACAGGTGAGGTTGACAAACTGGTATAAAAGCCTTTTAAATGGTAGGTCATTACACTAGTTATTTTCAATGACAAGAATATTTCGCTTCTTTGTAAATATGGGGCTTAAGCAAACTCCAAGGCCTATTCACTTTTATACTTTTCCACTAGGATAACTCTGCCTTCACTTTTCCACTTCTCAACACTTTAAAAGCAGCACATTAATTTTCTAAATAACAAGTTTACACCTACATTCTTATTTTGTTTCACATAATAGAATCTGTGCTGTAGGAAAAAAAATTCAAAAGGCTGACCAGTAATACAACAACAAGGCCTTCAGTTCCCAAACCGAAAAGGGCCACGTATACCAAAGAGCAAGAAAGTAAATAATAGTAACAAAATAAAATGGTAATAGAGTGCTAGATAATGCTAGAGCAATCATAATTGGAGAAATGGTTTCAAAATACTGCAGAAAAGTTATTAAGATGTTCATCATGTGGCAAAAATGGTAAGTACATAATGAAATAACTGTAAATGTGAAACGTCAAAGAATAGCTAAAAACATATCCTATTGATTTTTTTAAAAATAATAACCACCAGCAACCTGGTTGAAGGAGAGGTCCTTCCAACATTATCATGTTCTGCACTTGTTGTGGCGACCTCACTTTGAATGACCTGGCGATTTTGATTCCCTAACAAATCCCAGTCACGCCTAGCTCGAACAGGAGAAGAAGATGGAGACTGTGCATGAGAATATGCTTGCTGGGGCACAATGTCAAGGTTGGCTTTGACCTGAGAAATGTGATGGATGTTAGAATCTACAATCATGCATGCATTCCACGAAACATATGACGAAAAACATAGTGCCATGTCGAACAAACCAATGCATTTCCAGGAGGATGAGTAGGCGACTGTGCAGCAGCACTTGTATTATTTGAAGATTCAGCACGCCAAGGAGTAATCTGGTATTGTGATTCCTTCAGCTTCTCCTGCAACATCCAACTTTCTCAGGGCTTGGCAAGCATAACAAGCTCACCAATGTCCAGGCAGCAGGTTCACAAAATACATACTAAAAAGGATGAATGTGACTCACCTCAGTAATAATAAGCTTTTCTTGCAAATGCTTAAACAGAACCTACATGATGAAAAATGAAAGGTCAACTATGAGGGGCTGCTTCAACCAAGCAAAAAATAAAAATAATCAAGGGAATTCTTTACTTTTGTCACTTGATTGTTTTGAAACTATTATTTTAATAATATGTCTTCTGTTGCAATGATACAATATATCTAAAATATCTTAGAAGATATTACAGTTCATCACTCCCAGTAAATGTGGCATAAGCCTCACTAAGAAGGTAGTTTAGCTTCCTCTCGGCATGTATGACACATCCCAATAAGCAAAGTAAATTTTACCATGTTGTCCCCAGTTCACCATGGGCAAGCTCACTTAATAGAAAAGGGGGCATTTAATCAATGAAAAACAAGCAACCAATCACAGCAGCACATACCTTCAGATTGCTAACAATGGACTGAGCATCAAGAACAGGAGGCTGAAGGTTATATTCCGATAGAAGAGGCAATAAAGAAGATACGAATGTTGATCTCTCTTGATGTGCTGCCTATGGAACAAAGTAGACACAGCATTCTTCATTTTGCTTCACCAAATCCAGACAATAAGGTTTGAAGAAAATAACAAAAACTAATTGCAACATACACAACTAGTTCTTATCTAAATAGAATAAATAAGAATATCACAAAATGCAAAAGGGCCTCTGGCTGAGTTGGTTAGGTGGCTTGAGTAGCACACCTCAAGTCCTGGGTTATACTCCCCATGGGAGCGAATTTCATGTTGGGGTTAAAAAAATCTCCTCGCTTGTTCCACACCAAAGCACAAGTCTAAGGTCCGGCCCTGGCCGTGGTTATTTTCATATTGGCTATGGTGCCAGTGTGTATGGGTTTCTCAACCTGCCTAAGAAGGTCTTCTCTTAACAAAATGCTTGGGGACTGTCTTACCCCTGCAGGTCGAGTTTTAAGATTCTCACAAAGTAATCAAATGGATTAACCAGAAATCAGTTCTTTTAACATGTGTGCACAGAATTAGGTTGATTTGTAAATCAGAAGGGGTATTCATTGAGTAGTATGAATGCTGCAGCTTATTAAGGAAACTAAAGGTATAATAAAAAGCAAATTCAATGAAAAATGAAATGATCACAAGTCTATCTTGGAGGTATGTAAAAGCAAGCAAATGAGGAAAGAATAATGGCTCTCAAGATTTATAAGAGATGATTCACAAATATCTTCAGGTGGAAAAACGTTACTACCTGCAATGCATATGTAAGACGGATGTTTTCTTCAATAATATCCTGTCTGTAGGACAAAGCTTTCGATGCAGCATCAACCAGATCTTGCTGCTGCTGATCGAACGCCTGCCCAAAAGAAGAGAAAAAAGAAACGGTAAAAAAAAAAAAAAACATAGTCATGTGCACTCCAAAGTAATAGTTGATGCGTCACCAAAAAAAAATGTTTACCATGCGCATATATGCAATGCGTTTTTCCAGGACATGTTTCTCATTAAGTATTTGGGCCTCCTGTTAAAAGTCACACGAGTGAAATACTAAAGATTGAAGAAAGAACATTATAGGAAAAAAGATTGTTGGTGTGCACGGTCACCTTGACAGAGTAGTCAGAAAGATGCCTTCTCAGCTGTGCAATCTCCTCCTCTTGTTCTTTAACCTTAACAAGAAGATCCTGTGGAAAGAAATAGGCAGCTCAGCAAGAAGAGCGAATTGATCAATCAATCAAAATTATGGCAACCGACAGACGAAGCAAACAGTTGATACCTGCTTCCAGACGACGACGTTTGAGTTGAGGTCTGAACCAGGCAGTGCGCCTTGACCCGATAAGTTGAGCCTAGAATCATAGTCTGGTTCTTTTCGGTGCCTGCAAGGGAAGGCTTGGTGAAGGCAAGGAAACAGGATAGTATGATATTAAGAGAGGCTGGATTTGGAATGTACTAGTTGGTACCTAGTTGGTGAGAGGGAACGAGAAGACGGGGTAGAGAGCTGAGATGGGAAAGCGCTATCAGCAGCGCTCTGGTCCCCTGATGATTTACGGGGAATTCCATTAGCCTGGGTGGCCTCGAGGTACTTGTGCTTGATGCCAGCATCCTGCAACATGGGTTCCCCAGCTCCCCATTTGAAGGCCTCTGCTGCAGTAGCAGTAGTCCCATCCTGATGGATCCCACGAGAAGAAGCCTGGTTTGTGGCTTCTGACCTCTGGTTCGGGCAGAGACGAGATGCACAGTACATACAGTAGTTCCGTATTAGGCCAATGAAATGAAATGGGCATGATAAAGGAAAATGTTTTGGTCTGCTGCACTCGTTAGAGTATCGTCGTTTGCGCAGGCAGCATGAACATAGTTATATGTGATTGATTGACAGTGCGGGAAGGGGGAGGGGATTCGGATCGGGAAATGGAATGGAATGGGCTTACTTACAATTCTGTGGAGCTCCTGCGTCTTGAGCATGAGCTCGTCCTTCAACCGGCTGTTCTCCTCCAACTGAAGACAAGAGAAGAAGAGAGAGGCGTGATGAATCGACGACCCCACCCCACCCTTGTTCTAAATGGAGCTGGTTCAGCTGCAGCAGAGGCAGGAAGAGAAGAGTGATAGTGATACCTGCTGGCGGATGGTGGCCTCCGCGTCCTCGACGGCGCGCATGACCTGGAAGAGGTTGTTGTTGCTGCTCTCCAGCGCAGCCGCGGCGGCGGTAGGAGACTCGGAAACGGCGACCGCGGCGAGGCGGCGGCCGAGCTCGTCGGGATCGGCCATGGAGGATGCAGGATGGGTGCGGAGGAACGCGAAACCCTACTACTGCGCTGCACTACACTAGACTCGGGAGGGGAGGGAGGGGGGGAGAAGGCTGCCCTGCGCCCCTGCCAGCCACAGGGTCTCTCTCCTCGTCTCCTCTCCTCTCCTCTCCTCCGCTGGGACTGGGAGGGAGACGACAGAGAGAGCAGGGAGAACCGGACCGGAGAGGGAGAGAGGGACACTACTGCCAGAGCGCCACCAGACTAGACTTTTTTTTTTTTTTTCCCCTTATTTCTGCCGCGGCAGGTCACAGGTGGGATTCGGAAGAGCCGGTAGAGTAGCCAAGCCAGCACACAAGAAGCTGTTTGGGAGACTGGTTTTAAGCATAGAACCAGTGTAAATTACAGGTCTGTATAATTTTATAATCTAGATCTGGAATGACTGTTTGGATGGCCGGTAACGGTATAATTTTACAATAGTACTAGAAAGTACGCGCGGCGTTGCCGCGCGATAGCTTCATCTGGCCAGCCCGTGATGCTTGTGGAGTACAACTATTTTGAATAATATATTTGGAATATAATAAAAATATTTATGTTTTGAAATATTTTTTGTCCAAATATGTGGTGCGATGAGTTTGATGGTGCTTATTCTGTAAATATATACGTAACTTCGTTTCTTTTTTTTTTTTGCATTGTTACCGTTTTATGAGGAATAACTAATTTTATATTAGAAATTGTTAATATTTATGATATGTAATTATTATCATTAGATAGATCTGTGAATCTATTTTCATAATTACTTTTTTTGGAGGTGCAAATATTCCAATTACATATATAGGTAACATGGTGCGCACGCCTACGCGAATATACAGGATGCATGTATGCTCGAGTAATGTTCAATTGAAAGGAATAGAAAAATATTCATAGCTAGGATTTAAATGGGCACAAAATTTAGGGAAAAAGGGAACAAAAATTAGGAAAATAATTTGAATATATACGGTTTTATTTTAGAAGATTTTTTGTGGAAG
The DNA here is from genome assembly GCA_015844335.1 of Chrysopogon serrulatus. NCBI lineage: Eukaryota > Viridiplantae > Streptophyta > Magnoliopsida > Poales > Poaceae > Chrysopogon > Chrysopogon serrulatus. The sequence continues at coordinate 23,291 of JADLZL010002010.1, forward strand.
AATTACGGGATTCAGAGTTGAAGTGGAAGAGATATAAACTGTTAAATTTTATCGGCAAAACGCGTATGGAAAGGAACTTGAATATTACTTTTTGTAATCTTAGTTAATGGAAAATGGGTGGAAAATATTTGAGTATGTTCTAGGGTGACTCTAGTTAATTTAGAAATTTTATGGGAATTTTTCTCGAGTAAAAAGGCTTACTTTCAATCTGCCGTGAACCAATTTTAGATATCTCTAATTGAAGATATAAACTTTGCGAGACTGAGCAAGTTAAGTAATTAAAAATCGTGCCAAATTTTTTATGAAGGCAGATATGAACATGTTGAACTTACACAAAAAGTTTCATCATCAAAAGATTAATATTTTTGGCAACGAAAAAATCGTGCAACAAGCATTTTATCATTTATTGAGTCAATTTTTAAGCATATGGAAAACATTGTTTGCCAATACATATGTTTCTGGTTTAGATAACTTCATAATGAAGCTAACAAAATAAGTTTCACATTTTTAGCATTTTTTTTTTTGAATTTATATGCATTTTCAAAGTTTCAACCTGATTATTGATTAAAAAAAAAGAGGAAACCATATAGGACAGACTCTTTACGTTAAGGCCCCTTAGAATTTTTGAAATTATTTTGTACTATTTATTTGAGTCACAAGATTTACATTGGGAACCCTAGAAAAGCTTCTAATCCATTTTTGGCCTTGCTTCTTCTTCCTCAACGGACGCAGCGCAGAGGAGGCGTTCGGCTGTGCCGGTTTTGGCCGGTCGGAGGCGAGGCCAGCAGCCAGCGGCGGCGGTATCGCACGCTGTGCGGGCGAAGGCCAAGACCGCCGGGTGCCCACAAGCCGACATCTGCCGGCGACGCAGCGTTCGCAGGTGCTGCAGCTGCCGCCGCTCTGCTCCACACCATTGCTGGCGGGCGGGGCGGGATCGGGGGCGCCAGGCGGCACGCACGGGCGGCGCGGTGGCGCGGGAGCGGGACCGAGGCCGGCTGCCGCGGGCACCTGCGCCCTTCGGCTGGAGTCGCAACGGCCGTGCGCTGGTGCCCGGGACACGTGGCGCGCGAGGAAGTCCGGAGTGATGGTGCGAATTTCGTACTTGTAAAGATAAAGATTGGGTCTTTCCGATCGGAAAATAAAATTCATGTCCATCAGCCACATTGAAAATACGACGGATGTCTGGCTTCACCGAACGCTATCCTTATCTCTCCGTTCTCTTCGCCTGCGTCGCTCGTCTTCTTCGTCGCCAATGCCCTGAAAACGAATACTTGGGCCTTGTCTAGATGGGGAGAGGAGAGAGATTGAAAAGTCCTGTAGCACTTTGTTTTTATTTGGTAAATATTGTCCAATCGTGGCCCAACTAGGCTCAAAAGATTCATCTCGTGATTTACAACCCAACTATGCAATTAGTTTTTTTTTATTTATATTTAATGCTCTTTACATGCGGCAAACAATTTGTGAGAGGAGAGAGATTGAAAAGTCCCCAACTAGGAGCATTTCGTTTGTTTGTGGTAAATATTATTTGTTTTAATTTAATCTTTACATGCGGGCCCAACTAGGCTCAAAAGATTCGTCCTCGTGATTTACAACCAAACTGTGCAATTAGTTACCTCAACATTTTTTTTATTTATATTTAATGCTTTTTACGTTTGGTTTGCTGGGTACAAATTGATGTGATGGAGAGAAAGAGTGTAAAAACTTGCAAATCCAATGTGCATCTAAATAAGGCCTTGATTTGCCGCCTATCTCTACATGCCGCCCCACTCCCCTGACTCTACTTTCGCATCTCTGTATCCTGCCCCTGTCTTCTCTGTCTTGGCTCGTCGCAACTCGCAGCTACAGTAGTTTTTGCAGAGGTGATGGGACGGCTGATTCGAGCTCTGGTAGCCAGGTGCGGCCAGTCCACCTTGGGCAACGAGAACCGGCGGTGACAAGCTCTCACAGAGCAGAGGCTACCACGCACATCCAGGTACCTCAACATTCAATCTCTATAGGGCGTGATTGGTAGCCCGCATGTGACCATACCTGGCTCGTCTCGTGCAGTCTGCAGACGTTTGGTTTGCTGGTCGTGGCTTTGGGCCTGTCCCACCACATGCAAAACGTATCCCCCGGCCAGGCTCAAATTAATCTGGCTCCCGCAGTCTGCATGGAGATGGCGCGCGTCCTCGGTGCTATCAACCAAACACTACTAGTATGCGTGTGTGGCCTGGTTATACGGGGACGGACAACCAAACAATATGTAGTTATGGCCTGGCTAGAGTGGTGCGAGCCATGCTGGGCTGTGAAACGAACCAATCATGCCCATAGTGAATCGACAGATATTCCAATGTATGCTCCTCCGGCGGGCCAGGCTACATGGACGTCAGGCAGGCCAGGCCTTGTCAATGCGGGTCGCGCGCTCGCTCCTGCGGAAGCGGGACAGCTCATCAGTTAGAGTTTCCGGTGTTGATTGCCGTTTTGGTTCGACAGGCTTGGACCCCTATGCAATCGGATGGGCCATTGTACCCTATGCAACCGGATGGGCCTAACCATAGCCTCCCACCTCCTCTCGTAAATTATATGCAAAGCCACCAAGTCTACGGGCCTTGTTTCTTTGGCAGTTCTGTTGGTGGAATATTTCTTGCAAAATTCCTATCCAGATTGCAGTACTTTAGCTCATCAGGGAGAAATTGGATGATTGGCTGTTCATGGTCAGAGGATTGCAGCCTGTTTGGTCTTCGATTGATTTTTCTTGCTCCTATTGTTGTTTCAGAATTTATCCAAACAATAATTTACAGAGGAATGATATTCTGGTTGTCTTCTTGTGCACAAGAAATTACAGGAGTAAGTGGATTACAGATGAAATAATTTACAGAACTCCCAAACAGGGCCGAAAAGGAAAAAAAAACACACACACACACAGTCCCGAAGGCTATAGATAGAACAGCACCGTATAAACTACGTGTATCTACAGGTTCTTCCATGATGCACCGATGCCTGATGTTACAGGACATTTCAGTTTTTTCACTGTATCTGTTTAGCTACATCATAATACAAAGACGACACATATCTCTTTAATTAAAACCCAAGTCCTTGAATTGCCGCTATATAAATACAAGAGAGTCAGGTCCTTTTTGTCCAATACTCGTTTCCTTGCACTTTCTCAGTCTTAAAAAGAATGCAACTACGGGTTGCGTGTCAATTAAAGAGACTCATGTTTAACTAAATTTTTAGTAAATAGTATTCACATTTATAGCTCCAAATAAATTAATTATAAAAATACATTTCATAATTAATTTAATGGTATTAGTTTAATATTATAAATATTAATATATCTTATCTATAATTAGTTAAACTTAACATACTAAAACATGGTACTGTGCTAGAGTTGCGTTCTTTTTAGGATGGAGGTAATAGCCTCTATAAAAATTTAGAAGATCTGTTGATTAGAGTAACGTGCATCCTCCCATTACTCGTTTTTGGACGACCATAGTATTTGCTCAAAGTGTTAGTAGCTAAAAAACTTGTTTGCACAAGAGTGACGTAGTTAAGGTGTACTTCCTCCATTCTCAGACATTTTAGCCAAATCGAATTTTTCAAGTTTAAGTTTACTAAATGTCACATGTCCAATAAAGACGGTGCCAAATTATAGAGTTGTTGGACAAAAAGAGCCCCCCGAGGAGGATCCAGCCGAGATCAGTGGACCCTATGGCCTGTCCTAGGAGGAGGGCGGTGTGGGGCACTAGGGGAGGCCGCCGCTGCCGCCTGAAAGCACGCAGGCAGGGGGCCGTGGGCCCCACCGTGGCCGTCCGCCGCCACCACTCGCTATCTTCGCCGCGAACTATTATTATTATTATTATTATTATTATTATTATTATTATTATTATTATTATTATTTAGCCAATTAAGATTAGAAAACTGAAAAGTCCGCGTTCGATAAGGATTTTTTTCCCGTTAGAGTCCACTTGGGACTATAAATATTAGGCCATTTTAATCGATTAAATGAAGGAAGTAATTGGACGAAAAGCTCTCTTATTCCAGCTCTCCAACTCTCGGACTCTCTCTCCCCCCTCGTCATGCCATGCCGTGCGCCGCCCACGCCGCCTGCCTCAAGGCCCTGTTGCACGCCGCCGGCCCTAGGGCACCGCCGCCCTAGGCCCCTAGCGCCTCCCTTCCCTCTCCTCCTCTAATCTACTAGCCCCAATCCACCCTCTCTGCTGCGTGTGTTATACTAAACCTGTAAAAATACTATTAATTTTATGTCTGTAATTAATATAAGTTTATTTATTAGAATATATATTTTATGACTATCCTAAATGTTAGAAAATTTCTGTATAGACTGCTAATTTTAAATTAATTTGAAAATGAGAATTACTTTTTTGATATTTTATATATATATATATATATATATATATATATATATATATATAGGAAGATAAAAATATCTGTTTTGGACTCCCCTATTTTTTTTTCCAAGTATTTGGAAGTGCATTGGAATGGGCTGCTCCTGCCGCCGATCAAGGTGATTGAGGTCCGCCCAGGACAAAAGCAAAATACTCGACGCCTTCCTTCCGTTCCGTCCCGTTTTGTCCCGTTCCCGACGACCCCCGTGAGAGGAGAGGAGGAGAAGCAGCAAGCGAGGAGGCCATGGCCTCCGGCACCGGCTCCGGCCAGCAGCAACCCTCAGGTACCCCTTCCCCGTCCTCCTCATCTTGCTGCTCGATTAGATTCCAATTTTTAGGCCGACCAAACTAGAATTAGGTAGATTCAGCAGTTAGATTCCAGGAGAATCATTTTTTCCTTGCCCTAGCAGCGGCGGCGGCAGATGCTGACCCGGGAACCGGCGGCGACAAGCTCGTCTTCGATGCGCCGCCGCAGCCCATGAGGGAGGACTATGTCGAGAACGCCGTCAAGTTCCTTTCCCACCCCAAGGTCAGGGGCTCCCCCGTCGTCTACAGGCGATCCTTCCTCGAGAAGAAGGGCCTCACCACTCAGGAGATCGACGAGGCCTTCCGAAGAGTTCCTGTAAGAATAGATGAAGATACATCTTCACCGTCTTCATCCATGCCCGTGCCTTCTTTGTCTTACGTTTCGCCGCCTCTCTGTCTGCTGCTTGGCTTGCAGGATCCTCAACCCAGCACTACGGCTACCACTTCTCCACAGCAGCAGGGTAACTCGACTAAATCATCAGTCTGCCCTCTTGCATGTCTCATCTTGTGTTGATTTCATTTACAGACCTGCCTTGTCTCTGTTTGCTTGCTTACAGTCAACAGCCAGAGCCAATCTGCTGGGGTGCAAAACTATGCGCTAGCGCAACCTGTGCACCCAGCAACCGCTGGCCCTGTCGTCCTTCGAACACAACCCAGGTTCAGCTGGTACCAAGCATTCCTCGCTGCAGGGCTCTTGCTTGGTTTTGGTGCTAGTGCTGCTGTCTTTATCAAGGTACTGTATTTCTTATCTCTGAATGTTTGCAGTCCTTCCCACACACTAACTGGGGCGATCTTTGTTTCCATGTTAGAAATTGTTCCTTCCTAGGTTCAAGTCTTGGATCCGCAAAGTTGTAGCAGAAGGTGATGGCACTGAAGGCAACCAACTTAAGCCCAGGATTGATGAGGAAACAGCCGAGGCTGTAAAGGCTTCTGCTTCAGCTGTTTCTGCTATTGCCAAAACAAACCAACAGCTTCTTGCTTCCAAGGATGAAGGTCTCTCTACCTGTTCATGATTTGCTTCTTCTTCATTGCCAATGGTTCAACTCAACTCACCCCAATAATGTCATTTTGTTCTTGTTAGCAGAAAAGAAGATACTAGTGACGTTAACACAAGCTCTAGATTCCCAAGCCAAGGAGTTAAAATCCTTGACCGAGTCAATCAGTCATACCAGGGAACCCATAAACATTACCAGGGACGATAGGTTTTCTCAGTACCGCCCACTGGAAGACCATGCCCCTCCTGTTATAAGGAATGGTCAGTGTCCAGAATTTATGTGCCGTTTCGTGGTTCAGTGCTTAGCTCTGTTATCAAAAGAGGCCCACCTTGTCCTTCTTAAAGATTAGAAATTTTTGACCCAACGTCTATGCGAATCTCACAACATTATCATTTGTTTGGTTGTGATTTCAGGGGCAATTAATAGTTCATGGAGGGCTTCTCAGGTGTGCACTTATAATGTTCACCCAGATTCCTGTTCCACAGGCATGCTCATGCTTTCAATTATATCATTCTATTTCTGACCACTTTCCCTTCTGTAGCAAACTAACATGTATGGTGCGTCGAACGGTGACTTTGGTTCTGGTTGGTATCTTTTGTGAATATCTTTTTCCTTGTTTGCCATACAGACTCTATTGTTTTCTTGTTGCTTTACCTAATTTTGCCTTTGTTTTGCAGCGAGGTCTTCATTCGCGCCAGCACCTGCTGAACCTACAGCTGGGTCATTTTCAAGATCCTATGCTGAGGTAAGGAGCTTGACTGGTTTATATTGGCATCCCCCGCAAATCACAAGACCAAGTTTGGTTCCCACAGACACCAGGTTGAGAAAATAAACAAGCTAGTGAAAAGAAGGAAAACTAATTGACATCAATATACATCTGTCAAGTTAGTTGGATTCACTTGGTGCAGTCTGAGTCTCTGAGATTGCACATTCACTTTAACTAACTTTGGGACAGCTAGTATTTGCTGGGCAGCCAGCCTTCTTACATGTTTATCAACAGCTTACATCTGAGTTGATCAGCTAAGGAAAATATCGAATTTTTCCAAATCAGCTATATATTGTGTGTACCAAAGGGAATTGTTTGCAAATCCACTATGACAATCCATCACTTCTCTATGTTTTTATATATATTATCTGACCAGATCTGCAAACACTGGAACGATTGTGTTTTTAATAGTGTTGCTCCTTGTGTTAGTGCTGTGTGAGGTCAGTGGAAGAAGAGGGACTCTTGTGTGTGCTGCATGTGTTAATCACCTCTATTAGCTACTCAGAGGCCTTCCGGTTTTGCTTCTGATCGTGTTGCTGAGTGCCTTGTAGAGTGTATGATGTTAGTGCTGTGTGTTGCTGGTGTGTGTTGTGTGCATTGGTTGGGTGAGTAGTTGTGCAGCTGTGTCTTCCTTTTGTCTCTTTAATGAAATGACAAGCTCACCTGCTCGTTCAAGAAAAAAAATCTGACTAGATCTAAATATATGTCAACTAATAAGATTATATATAGCTGAACTTATAAAAAGATACGACATTCCTTTCTACCTAACTACATAGAAGCTCCTATTCTTGACACTAGTCCTTTTAGTACTATTGGCTGTTACATCTTCTCAATATGCATGTTGCTCAGTCTCCAAAGAAGTATTTGTAATATGTGCATATGGTTGACATATATATTATTATATGACGTTCTCTATTGATCAGTTCACGGTTTTACCGATTTCTGTAATCTCGTGGAACTCCTATATAAATCTCAAATGCTAAATATATGAGCCTGCATTATTGAGTTGTTGACAATTCACACATCATCTGTTCTGTTGTTGGCCATTTAACTTTTAGTTTTCACTGAAAGCATTATTATTATAACTTAAACCACTACCCTGATTGTATATGTGCTTTTAGCAGACGATGTCCACTGCACAACGTGGGGCTAGCAGTAAGGTGAGAAGAGCCCTTGTCTGTTTATTTCTGATACAATGATGTCTTTGAGTTGAACTTTTTCTCACATCTTTGTGGTTTTCCCCTTCAGAAATTGCAGCCATGGGAGATGCAGCAGTATTCACAGCAGAGGCCTGGTTATGGATCCAACTCCCAGTTGAGTGATGATGGATCATACTCTGATGCCCAGGACAGCTATGTTCCTTCCTATCACCAGAACGGAAAGGCCCCTGATTTTCAAGCAGATGAACCTAGGCATTTGACCTACAACACTGGGGTTGAGGAAAACCACCGCCTCAGCGCCGCTGGGTGCCCCCTCAGCCTCCAGGTGTTGTGATGCCAGAAGCAGCTGCTGCTATACGTCAACCAAAGACCCCTCCAAAGCCGCCCTCCAGCAATGCCTCTGAGGCAGCTGGTGAGATCCAGGTGAATGGTGCTTCAAGTGCATCGGATGCTGTGACTGAGGTTCCTGTTAATGGTGCTACTGCAAGTGATGCTGGACACAGTGAGATCGAAGAACAATCAGTGGCAGTCTAAGTAAAACCAAGACCGGCCAAGAACTGGGAAGCAATCTAAGAGAGATTCCGGATTTCTGGTACATCTGGGGGTTTGTCATACATTTCTGAATAACATCTGTATCAGAACATCGGGACAACCGCGCAAGATGGATACCTGTAATAATGCAACAAGTAGCAGATAGTTTCTGTATTTAGATTAATGCTACTTGTACACAGAAGAACATATATCAGTAGATATTTCTATGGCTGTTCGATTGAGGGTGCTTAAAAAGTTTGCTTGTGAATTGTTGTCTTTCGGTCTTGATCTTGTAATGACTAGCAATCGCAATGGACCAAATGAAGATGGTCCTTTATTTGCTTTTTGCTGTTTCGCTTTATTCTGTTAAGGTGTTATCCAGGTGTTGTTTTTCTGGGTCTGCCAAGGATGAGAATGAATCCATTCAGGTGTTCTCCAGGGGGTTAATTTTCTGTGTTTGCCAAGGATGAGATTGAATGGTGGCGTACACATGTTCATGCTCTCCCGAGACCCTTGTCATAAGTTTACGCATCGTTCAGATTCAGTTGGACATTTCTGTTGTGCATGCATCATTCTCTCATGCAGAGAACTAGGAAGGGTGTTTTGGTGGAAATTCAGATTCAGTTGGACATTTCTGTTGTGCATGCACCATTCTCTCGTGCAGAGAACGTAGGGAGAGGAAGGGTATTTTGGTGGAAATTCGACATGAAGGATCCAATTGCTTGGTGAGTGCTGGCGGCCTGGCAATGGCAAATGCAATATCATGTTTTTTTTTTATTGTTCTTTTCATTTTGGAGTGCAAGGTGTAAACTTATGACATGATTGCAATTATTATTGTTGTCCCAGGTCAAAGGTGGGATACCAGGATTGCAGCTGTGGCTAATCAACTACACCAGCACAACATTTTAATGCAAAGGGATGGACACAGAATGGATGATAAAGGATGCTGCATATATAGCATATAATCTGTTACAGAGTACCACTACATAAAGCAGCAATGCATGCAGATCTACCATTTACACAATTGCACGCGGTGAGAAACTAGGATTACAGCTGCTGAAATGGGATTTCAGGATCCGCGGTAGAGCTACAAAAGACAGGATCAGCAGCTATTAGGAGCATTGGTCAGTCGCAGAACCTAAGCAAAGGGTGGTGGCCTCCTTCTCTGAGCTGAGCCTATTCCTAAGCGTGAGGAGCTGTAGCAGAGGCACCCTGCACCTGCAGCACCTTGTCAACCTTGGCAAGAAGACGTTGCATTTCTCCCACAAGACTGAGACTGTCCACGGCCATCTTTGCATTAGCTGCTTCTTGAGGTGCCGCTGTGGCTTTAGACGACAAGGACGAGATCATCTTCCCAAGATTATTCCTCACATCTGTGAGATGGAGCTTGGGAAGAGGCGTGATGGGAGGGAGGTCCTGGAGGCTTGCTACTGCAAATGGAGGTCCAAATGCGCCGCCGCCAAGAGTTGCGGCGCAGCTCAAGGCAGCCTCTGCTTGAGCCCTGGTGGCGAACGCCACTCGAGCGGTGTGCTTCTCTCTGATGATGGTGGTCTCGGAGTCGATCACAAGGCCAAAGCTGCTGAATGTGGAGAGGAGGTCCTCCCTGGAGGGCAGGGGAGTTCCCTCTGCGAAGTCCAGCACAAGTGCCACAGGATTGCCAGCGGTCTTCATCTTCCTTATCTTGTTCATCTTCCTCTTCTTCACATTATGAATGGGGTGTGTTGCTGTTGTTACCACAGGAGGATTGGGACGCCCATGCGTTGCAGCAGCAGCAATAGCATGTTCAGGTATTGCAGCAGCATTCTCCATGGTGCCATCCTTTTGTTGCTTGGCATTGGCAGTGGCACCTGCAGCAGCAGCAGGAGGATGGTGATTCTTGGGGTTGGGGTTCGTCTTCATCTTCTTTCCCCAGGATCCATCGTCAAGGCCTGCATTGAGGCTGAGCACCTTGCGGCCAACACCAGCAGCTGATGGAGGCATGTCGCCACCATCGAATCGCGAGTCGCCGCCGCCGCCGGCAGCATGGGAATCGTCGACGAAGACGCTGTTCCTGTTCCTGCTGTACACGGCCAGGAAACGGAGGGACGCCGCATCCATCCCCTCCCACTGCCCGAGCGCGACGGCTCGGAGAGCGGAGAGCACCTCCGAGGCGGAGACATGGGGCGGGCCCTCCTCCTCCTCCTCTCGCTGCTTCTGGCTGCCGGCGGCCTTCTTTTCTTCGACACCTGCGTCGGTGTAGGGAGGGGAGAGGTACCTGCTTCTCTTGCGCTCTCTCTTGGTGACGGCCACGGCTGCCTCGTCGACGTCCATGGCGGGATGGGTCAGCTGGCTCTGGCTCACCCCGCTCCCCTCCATCTCCATGGAAACGGGCGGCGACCTGGCGACGGCGACGGCCGGGACTGAACTGAAGGTGGGCACTGGGCAGAGTGGAGTCACTGCTCACACGGGAGGGGAGTGGAGTGTGGGACCCGCCAACTACTCGTCCCCTCCCTGTTGTGCTCCTTCCACGTGTACAACTCTCTCTCTGCGCCAGGTGTTGACAACTGGGTGACGACCATTGCAGTTTATAGATTATAGAAGTCATTTTGGATTTTCTTGGTACATATTATGATATATATTAATAATTGTGTATATAGAAGAGTTAAAATGATCTATAAAATAGAGTAGAGAGGATACGTGAAAGAAAGATTGTGCAAAAAAGTAACTCCGTTAGCAAGCCAATAAGCCAACAATCGCTCTTTTCTCTGACTCTATGATTTCTCCGATTCTTTTGGGAATGTTTGGATCGTTTCCCAAATCCTGACCTGGCTAGATTTCTAGTCCAGCTAGTGCAGGGCTGGCTTAAACAAGCCAACATGGGCGTGTTTGGTTGCATTGCTTGACCTGGCCTGTTTGAGCTGAAATTTTATTTGGTTAGGTCCATAAGTAGTAAGTTGTACTAGTGTAGCCAAGTATGGGTTTATTTGGTTGCTTGTATGCATCCTGGTGCGCTCAACACTTCCAGCTGCTAATTTGTTTATCCCCTTGGTCATACGGTTAAAAGTGCCGCCATCCCTTTGCCTCCTCTCATTTACTCACCGGTCACTGCCCCCTCCCATTTCTTCTCCGAGCTCGTTCGAGTACCTCCCTTCCCTTCCCTCGACTCTGCCGTCGCCTCCGCCGTGATGAGCGACCACGCCATAAGGCCTATGCTATTAGCATGCGCATATACTAACATTTTGGCGGTGCGCGTGCCCCTTATTGCATCATAGCATCAATATAAAAGCTTTTTAAAATACGGCCGGAGGTCTCCCGAGGATCGCTCCCCAGGCAAGTATAACACGAGTGGAATATTGCGTAATGATGCAACGATTGTTAATCTATCTTGAGTACAACTTTCCTTGAGGTCTCCCCGCGTTGATTAATTTAAAATTAAACACTAATTAACAGGTGGTTAGTCAAACCCGGGTTCGCAAACCACTGCGGGTTGCCGACGAGGCGAGCTTTCTTCAAGCTTGCACGAGCGAATGCATGATTACGATGCCAAAATAAAAGAGCATGCGATAATCCAATCCCTCGTCCAATCCCTAATAGTGAAGGTTGATTACTAATTTATTAACCATTTACCCACATGTTCAAACGTCAATTAAACATACTAATTTAAAGATTAATGTCGACCGAAAGCGAGGTATTATAAATAAAATTTATTGTAAAAGAATAAAGAAAGAATTTTCCTAGATAAAGCTCTGGCATTTTTGGTTCTTTGACAATGACGTTTTTCTCCAATTTGGATTAGGGCAATAGTGACACTGTAGTAGTATTGAGACCCTTAAGGCTCTTTGTATGGTCTCATGAGCAGATGCAAATTAAAGATTGCCCGGTGAAGACACTAAATTAGCAAAAAAAAAAAAAAAAAAGCTCTAATGCTCGGTAGAGATTTGAGAACGTGAGGGCGAGTGAGAGAAGAAATTATTTGTTTAACATTGACACGTGCAAAAGTAGACAACTAGTTTTAGGAGATTTCTCACTAGCACCTCACTATGTTACATTTTTTAATTTTTCTCTCTCTCCAGCGGTGGCCCTCAAAATCATTCCAACAGAGAATGACACTTGGGAACACCCCCCCCCCCTTGTCATTGAATTCTCGACCAAAATGCTAGGAATCAAGTGGGGAAGACCATCGGACGCATGTCTCGTTAAGAGAGGCTGTTAGGAGAGGGAAAGGAACTTCGTTAGGCTATCCGCACTCTTTATCCTCTATATTCATCTTCTAAGAGAAATATTATATCTAGGTCATCGAGATTCTCTCATCTATACCACTTTCTCCCGCACCCATCCATCCTCTATATTCATCATCTATATCAATAGGACCCACACGTCATACTCTACCTTTTTTCTCCCCACCCATCCTCTCTCTCTCTCTCCTTCCTGCTCCCTCCCCACCCGGCCTCTCTCTCCACGCGCATGGGTAGAGGATGCCCTGTACAGCACTACATATAGCGGATGGCAGAGCTCATACTATTTTAGCATGACCTTTACATGGCACCGCTGCAGCCCCTCTATCTGTTGTATGCTTCTGCAGGAGCACATACCAATCTCCACTGCAGACAGTCTTAGGAGAGAAAAGGGAACCTAGAATCAGAGGAGGTGGAGCTGGCCACCGGAGTCAGGAGGGGGTAGGAAAGTGCCAATTGGAGGGAGCCACTGCTAGAGACAGGGAAGTAGGGGCTCCTCCCAGACCTCCACAAAAGAAATGGGGACTCAAGGGGGGGATTTGAGTGTCTCCTACTTGTCAGGAGCAGAGTAGAGACGCTACTCTAGTGAGCTTTTTATTTTTGTCTCTCGTACCTTAAAAATAGTAGGATAATAGAGGTCTGAGTAGTTCTACTGAAATTACTCTTAGCGTGCATGTACATATGCACCCTGTTAGCAGGTACATTGAAGCTGCTCTATGAGCCTCTATGCCCAACTTCTTGACTCCGCCAAACCAAATAGAGGATGAGCAACAGCCGCCCAAAAATCACGCTGAGAAGAGCTAATTGTGTGTCTACTCTTGCTAAAAACACCCCTCACCACCAGATCATACACAAAGGTGATCAACAGGTGAAAAATAAAGCACGTGTTGTATTATGGGGAGCATTTAATTTTAATTATTATACGAGTATGTACTACATACACATACACATCTGATCCATTATTATTTTAATATATATCCCGTGCAATTTCAGTGTGTGCCTGAAGAAAAGAAACGTTCCTGCCAGAGGGCATGCGTGCGTGCAGTGATCACCTTAGCTAGCTCCATATATTCTTGTTGCATATTGGCCGATCGATCCATCCATATCCCTATAGCCTATACTATGATTATGATAATGATATCGATCATATGGGTGTGAGGTGAATGGGGCATCCGCTCTTGAGCCTGGGAAACATTGCCCACTTCTCAAGGCTTGGGTCATCGTCGGCCATCTCCCACCTAAATGTTGTAACAAGGTGGTGCAGAAAAATGAGCATCATGATCTTGGCGAGGTTCATCCCCAGGCAGGTTCTCCCGCCTGCTCCAAACACCAGGAAGCTGTATGGAGCCTGCTGCTGCTTATCCTCTCCCTGTTCATATATATGCGTGCGTGCTAGATAATCAATTCGATCGTTTCCAGCGTATTATATTATGGTAGGGGAATTTGAACCTAAAATTTATTAACTTAAACATATTACCTTGAATCTTGAAGGATCAAACATGATGGGGTTGTCGTAAAGCGTTGCATCGTAGTGCAGGGCCCTCGCATCAATGTTCACAATCCACCCCTTGTTGATGTGAAACCCTGAATGTAGTGCTAGCTTATATATGTTGTTTTCAATACATACATACGTGTCATAATTAAAATGCTAGCTCTAATTTCAGAAAATGAAATTGAATGAAAGCAGATACATACCTGCAACCTGGCAGTCCTCGAGTGCTACCCTTGGAAACCAGGAAACTATGCTCGCCATCCTCAATGATTCTTTCACCGTCTATGATATGATCATGCAAATTATATATATCAGACAGATTTACAATTGTGGATGCATATATGTTCAGGCTATCTGGAGAGGAGTGGAGACTGACCATGTATGCAAGTTCCATGCTGTTGAGATGTTGGAGCGTGAGGCCGGGGCCATGAGCACCCCCATCCGCATCCGCCTGCTGCTGCTTCCGTGCCAGCTGCAGCTGAACCGACTGCATATATGCATACTTGCATAATTATTAGTCTGCATCAAGAATAGATTCAGATTCGACATTCATTTTTTTCATTTGGAATGACTGATCCACGCACCCACCCTTAAGGTTTCTTGGAAGTCTCTGTTGTCAGCCAGGTACTTGACCATCCATGTAATTGCGCTTGCTGTCGTAACCTGGCCTGTTATTTTATTTATAATATAGTAATAATAAGAAGAACATGTACAAGAAGCAAACAATTATATCTATATTTAACAAACCCATGGACAAGCAAGTAGTAGTTTAATAAACCCGATCCATTATACTCCATCATACCGGCAATGATGAGCGTCAAGATGTTGTCGAGAATCTGGTCGTCAGTGAGGAAAGGGAGAAGAAGAAGGCTCTGCAGAAAGTCGTCGTGACGATGGTTATCGTCGTCGTCGTCCTCCATGTCCATGATCCGTCTCTGCCTGGAGGCTATCTCCTGCCTGAGCACCTCCATGATCCTTTTCCTGGCCCGGAGGCCTGCGTGGAACCTGGTGCCCGGCAGCCTGAGCGGGAACGCCAGCATGGCCCGCGTGACGGCCAGCACGTCGCTCTGCAGCCGCCTCTTGACGTCGGGCTGCAGCGTCGCCACCAGCATGTCGCAGATGGCCTCGAAAGTCATGTCCAGCGCGGCGTCGAGCACGACGACGGTGTTGGTGCTGCTGCCGCTGCTGGTGCCGGTGGTGGTCCAGTCGCGCTTGATGAGCCTCCGTGTGAGGGCGTCGAAGTTGGCGGCCAGGGACGCCGTGGCCTGGGCGTTGAAGAGGGGCGCGACGGCGCGGCGCAGGGGCGCGGTGCGCGGCGTGGGAGCTGGCGCACAGCAGGCTGTGCTCGCCGAGGAGGTCCGCGACGGTGCGCACGTAGCGCTTGGAGAAGCCGGCGGCGTGCTCGGCGGCGAGGAGCGACCTGGCGGCGTCAGGCGAGGAGACGAACACGTGGGTGGCGCCGAAGAGGGAGGTGCGGAAGCAGGGGGCACCGTACCGGCGGTGGCGCGCCTCCACGAAGTGGTACAAGCCCCTGCCGCTGCTGTTGGCGGCCACGAAGGACAGCGTCTCCACCACGGACCACCACCAGCTGCTACCCCTTCCCGGTGGTGCTGGTGCATCGGCTGCATCCTTGTCGTAGTTTTTGTAGTCCCGACCATCATTCTTCTTCTTCTTCTTCCTCCTCCCTTTGAATTTGATGATCACGACGATGCAGTAGATGGCCGCTGCTAACAAGACGAAGACGATGACGCAGGTGGCGGTGTGCTGCTGCTGCTGTTGGGACGATCACCACGACAAGCACCAGGAGGAGTGGTGCTTTGTTGACACGATGCTGCTGCTTGGAGTTGGCAGTGCATGTCGTCCATGGAGGATGTGCAAGGCTCTGTTTGGCATGCCGTGGGAGTCCACTGTCACCCTAATAAGCAGGTCCAGATTACTTACTACTTGTACTCCTTCCCTTGCCGTTGAATGCTCGCTCAGTGCTGGTCCATCACTCACTCATCAGCTGCTCATCATGGTCAACTGCTGCTGCTGAATGAATGATGAAGGTGCTGTGTCATACTGTACCCATCATGGTCAGCAGTAGCAGCCACCGCACCAGCCAAAGCCAGAGGAGGGAGAGAAAAGCTGAGTGAGACACAGCTAAGCTCCGACTCCGAGCACGAGCAGCAGTAGAATCGATGCCGTTTTCTCCACCGGCCAACTATATATATATATATATAGTACAGAAGAGTCTAGGATGGTCTGCTATGCTAGTAAGTAGGAGTACTGCTGCTGGTGCTCCTGGTGGTGGAGGATCCAAATCCATATCCTGCACTGTCCCAGCTGTCTCTCAATCAAGCAAAACAAGGCAGGCACGATATGGATTTCGTCACAACCATGCCATGCGCATCTGCAGGAGGAACATGCTAAATGCCTGATATTTTTAGATATTTATTTGCTCATCATGTCATGCCATAACACGGTACTTTAAACATTTACCAGACACAGCTAACCATGCATTCGCAAAGCTATGCTTGCTGCTATGCAAATCACCAAACACCTGCCTGAAACCAATTCGAAACAACACATCTTCTCACTACTCTGCCAACGACACATACAACAACAGCGCTTCAAACTTATGCTGCGCAGATCACAAGTAAACTACTCATTCAACGGTGCCAGTCCAGTGATCAAACAAATCTTTCTGCCATTTGTCTTTGGCTTTGTCTTGTGCCACATGCCCATAGGTGCATCCCAAGGCCTCAATGGAATGGAATCACATTGCCATGCAGATTTCAGCCCATGGTTGGCCACTAAAAGTCTATGCAACAGATGGAATGCACGAGGGCAGAGATGGAAATTTGTGTAGCATTTCTTACTGTTGTCAAAGATTTAGAGCTAACCACTGGCCATCACTCAGCTCCTGGAAGGGCAAGCGACTGTCTTCTACTCCGCATCCACTAGACCGTGAAGATGCAGACGCTGCTGACACACCTATGGCTTCGCCCATGTCTCACCAGGTAAACCGCTCGTCGCTTTTGTGTTGCTGGAATGTTCGTTGCTTGACAATCAACGAAAATTAATAAACATTCATTCACTAATGACTGATAGGAAGATTGGTCCCTATTGCACGAAAGAAACACTTCACAATAAAAACATCATGGCTCGACACAACTATTTCAGAATCTATGCGAAATAAAAAAAATAATTATAAACATTCTCTTTACTTAACTGTTGAGATGTAATAAGACTAGCATAGATATGCAGTTGTAATGTGTAAATATCTTGTGTTATAACATAAGTAGTAGGTGGTTCCTTCTTCCTACAACAGTCAGATCTTTTGTCACTATCATCACACAATTGTTAAATCAAGAAGAAAAAAATAGTTTCAAACAGCATAGATTTGCACAGAGATCAATAGATAACAGAATTGCCATAACCCAAACTGATTTGCAACCTGTTAGACAGACACTTTGCCAATATTATGCATTTTTCTACAGGCTAAATTCATATTCATTGAACACAGGATATATTCAATTTTTTGCTTAAAACAAAGGGTACAATTTCCTCAGAATTTCACGTTCCCAACAACCTTTAACTGTACCAGTTGCCCTTCAACATTTCCTGAAAACCATGTATCCAACCTACAGCAATAATTAACACAAGCTATGTAACTAAAAATACATAGGCAATCGTTTTGCTCTAGTAACATCTTAGGGGACCAAGAACAGATGATTCACAATGGTGGCAGAATTATTAATTGTTGATACTGTAACTCGAGATGGAAGGTCCATGTATCATGTCCTGCAATAGGGTAAGCTAATAAGGACAGATAATAAGGCTAATCAGAGTTCACCTTAAGGACAAGTCTCAGCTGATTTTGCTCACTTCAGTATCTGCAAACTTTGTCCAAAGTACAGAGCATGCCAATCAAAAAAACCATCAGTATGAGAAGATTAGAAAGAGAAATATCTGGATGTGAAATTTTTGGTTAGACTTGCACTGTCCTGCAGTGTATCTTGTCCCGCAAAAAAAAATGCATCCCAGAGGCCACAGCCAGAATAGGCAGCAGTATTGTGTGGAGCAGCTTTCAGAAGAGATGAAAGAAATTAAGAAATATGGACAATTGAATCATCTAGAATCATGGATGAATGAAGAAACAGAAAGACTGGATGACATTCTCTGGTGTGTACAAACCAAACTACAAACTATTAAATAGGCAAGGTTATCAATGTCAATTGAACCATAGAGCAAGCTAAATCAAGGCTTCAGATTTTCAGTATGTATGTTCTATGGAATCAAAATGTTCAAGTTTTTCAAGAGTCTGATGCAGTGCACAAAAGTCGATACTACTACATGTTCGCCGCACTAAACAACAATACTTTGTGAAACTGTAAATCGACAGAAAATTTGAGGTCAGCTTAGAAGCAACTGTACATGGACAGGAAAATAGTACTGTTAAAAAACACAGCGTTCTTTTTTCTTCGTCAGTTCATAAGCTGGTAATTTCAACTCTATTCTTAAAATAATCATGCTCTGTAGGAGTGCATTTGGTCATCTGTATGCATTGAATAAGTAAGCTGCAGCTAGTTGCATATTTGACAATAGATAAAATTATGTCCAAGTAGTCATCTTTGATAGCATTAATAAGTTAGCAGCAGCTATTTGCATAATCAAAACTTCAAAAGTATGGCAACACAGTAATATGACGATGCAAGAAAGGATGAGGCCTGTCTTGGCAGACTAGTAAGAGTGCTCACCGATGGGGCATGTGCAGACGGTGACAGCTTGACAGTGGTGGCAGTTGACAATGTACAGGGCCCGCAATGCTTGGGTGGTGGTGGCTGGTGGCCTCAGTTCCACGCTGGCCCACCACTAGGCATCTTCTTGGCGTGAACGCAAAGGTGAAGACAGGCACGGTGTGGTGGAGAAGATGCTATGACTTCCCTTCCCTCAGCGTCAGAAAGCAGCTGGCACAGATGGATTCTCAGGCAATGAGGGACAGGGGGGAGGGCAGCGAGGCAGGAGAGAAGTGCGGCGATGGAGGCAACGGTCAGCAGGGAAGGAGGAGCCGCAGCGGCTCCCAGACCGAGACCCAAACCCGAGCGACGGGATTTACATTGCGTATAACAGAGAACGAGAGGAATCATAGTAGGGAGGATGCCTGCAGCCAAACGGCTAGGCTTACCCAATGCCGCTGTTTGGGCTGCCGAACAGCTGTGCTGTACAGCCACAGCACAGATAGCGGCTTAAATCAAAAGCAAACGGCCATCTTGAGTTAATTCAAACAACACCAGGTCCATTTTACAAAAAGGATCCACAAAGTGGACAATCTCATAACAAGAACTACTGGAGCTAGACTGAGAAAAGATCACAATGATATAACAAAAAAAAAAAGATTTTCCAATTCACATCCTCAATGTAACATTCCCAATATTATACCGAATGATGTGAGATATTACTAAGGCATGCACCATGCTTCAAAGGGATACATTTTCAGCTTGGAAGTAAAAGCATTGAACACATTTTGAGTAAGACTGGCTAGTGGGATTACATGGTGAGTCACTGCAATTTTTCAAACACAGATTGATGTGAGATTGTTTATAAATTGTTATTATAACTTAAATATTAACAATTCGAAATAGATGGAGTTTGATACTATCTCGTTTGCTATCAATAACGCAACAATAATTAAGTAGCAAGACAAGCCAGCAAGCTAGAATTTCATGTGAATTAACTTTAAAACTTTTGGTTAGCTAAAATTCAAGTACTTGACATGGGCTATTTTTAATCTAAAAGATAACTGACAGCATACATGTGTTTAAGCCCTTCAAACACTGCTGTACCACCAGATTGATAGAAAATATCATTAACAATTGTATCTCTAATAAATAGGTTTATACTATGATGTGACTAATCCAATGAAGTCTATTTATATGGTATCATAAACATTACTTTTGTGTATATATATTTGGTCAGACTACTTAAAGATTGATTGACTCATCAAAGTGTGAGATGTGCACTTTTTTTGGGAGGGCTGGAGTAGTACATATCAGCTTGGTAATAACTGAATTGCAGAAATAGAAGAGCATAACAGCAGAGAATGTAATTTCCAATTTCGACATATCATATTCCTATTGTTCACAATGAGACATCCTAATTCATCCTCTAAACTAGTTATTCTTAAGAGAATTCACATCCATCACCATTCATAGAAGAGAACAGGAAGCCATAGAAAGAGCAGGGAAAATATAGCCCACAAACAAAACCAGAACAGCAAGTATTATTCTCATCACCAAATGTCGTCGATATCAGAGTAACAGAAGACGGGTTTATGACCCAACAAGCATCGCATCTACAAGGATGCGAACAAGTTACAAGCTAAAGGCATCGATGATAATCGTACAGAGGTGGCGGCGCCCCCCCCTGGGCGTGGATGGGGCGCCACTGGCGCCTACTTCTTGCCAGCTGCCTTATTATTCTTGTTGTTGTCCGTGGAGGTCCCGGTGCCGCCGGCCGCCGCCTGCTGCGCCTTCTTGGCCGCCTTCTCCTCCAGCGCCTTCTTGTCCCTGGCAGGCAACCGGATCGGGGAAGGGTCAGCGCCAAGCAAGCATCCGAGATCCGGCCATGCGCCCATGCCGGAGAACGAACGATCGAATCAATAGAATCAAACAGAATAATACTCCAAGATGAGAGAAAAAAAAAATGGGTAGATTGCACCTCTCGCGCCGCTGCTCCGGGGTGAGGCCGTCCTGGGGCCCCTTGGCGTTGGGCTTCCGCGCCGCCGCGCGCTCACGGTCGCGGTCACGCTGGTTGCCGCGTGCGCGCGAGTTAAGGAAGGAGGAACAGGGCAATAACAGAATCGAAAAAAACGAAACAGATCGAGATCGTATACGAGCAAAAGGTAGATTAGAGCAAGAGCCCCCACCGCGCAGATCTAATCTAATCGGGGTTTGGGAAGGATATGAGTCATGTCGCCGGTCTCGCTCACGCTGATTGCCGGTCGCGCCGCCCTCAGCCGGAGAAAACTCGGCGACGACACCCCAAGTCACGCGGGGAGAGAATCTGTCCACACCTACGGCCCTGGCCTGGCGTCCTTTTTTAACCCCTTTTGATGGATGGAGTACTCCCTCCGTCCACCGACTTTCCGGAGACACAATTACGATTTTTATAAATAGCCCATAATTAGTTTTTGCCCCCTTTGGATGGATGGAGTATTTATTATTTGTGGTGGCGAACGATGCGGATTGTGTGCTCTTGTGGGCCCACGCTGTCAGCAAGCCAGCTTGAGAGAGGTGTGGACCTAAATTTTAAATAGGCTTTAGCGATCCGACCCGTGGATCCACTATCGTTCAAACAAGGAGCACTTAGGCCTTAAATTCTAAGTTTTTTTTTTTACTCTCTCTATCACATTAATTTTTATCTACATGCATAGAGCACTAAATATAAGTAAAAAAACTAACTAATTACACAGTTTAATTGTAAATCACGAGATGAATATTTTGAGTCTAGTTAATCTACAATTGGACAATATTTGTCAAATACAAATAAAAATACTACAGGGCTTTTTAACCTCACTTTTTACAATCTAAACAAGGCCCTATGTATGTTATGGATCAGGCCCAACAAAATGGCACTAGCATGGCCTTAGTCCAGCTTGGCATGAAGCTTGTCCTCCGAAGTCCGAAGTGATTACGACATCCATAATGTCATTCACGACTACTTTGTGAGGTTAATTCTCCACCTCCTTGGGTGTCCCTAGTGTTCTTTGAGTCCTTTTGCGGATTGCTATTTGTCAACTAGGCTTTTCTAGTGAGACGATTGGCGACCGATCCTGGGGAATGTGAGGACCGCCCGAGGTGCTCGATGGATAATGGCATGTTTCTATTGTGCTATTGATGGGCTTTGAAAATCTTTTCATCGACTTAGGTTCTGGCCCTCAATTTCATCTAGAGTTCTTCATTGCAGGAGATCGGTGGAGAAGGTTTGGCTTGTGGCAATGGTGGTCGGCAGCAGCAAGGATGCTCCTAGCGTAGATTGATATATAGGAGTGCCCTGTTTAAGGGGCTGGATGTAATAGAACTATGAATGAAATCCAACCCTTTTTGTAAAAAAAAAAGTTCATAGCACCGGTGAAGACACGAGCAGTAAGGGCCACATTTTCAACCTACAGTGCCAGCATGGCACAACACAGTTAAATGGATTGGCGTTATGCTAACCTATTTTCCACTGTTAATTATCTGGGTACATACTAACCCTAGGATGCATAGAAAGCCTACAAAAGCTCATCATCCTTGGGTCTCTTTCTTTTCTCCCGAATCCCAATATCTCGCTGCACTCATTTTTGCTGGTCTCGCTAACAAGCTGTCGATTGCAAATTATACGCTGGTCGTGATTAGACACGTCAGAGCGATATTCAAATGAGATCGTGGAGATGTACACAGAACCTACTTACTCCATTTCAAATCATAGAATATTTTAGATTTTGTAGATATGTAGCTTTCACTATGCATTTAGATATACACTAGATCTAGCTAAGAGGTCCTTACTAATATGGAACAGATGGAGACTCTAGGACACTATCATCTGTAGCCAATATACACATGTCGAATTTATGTTTGTTGCCAATTACATATTCAGAACTTGTTTTCAATGCATGTCCATGGTAAGAGAGCGCTAGCTCCTAAAATTTGGAAAAGAGCGCAAGACTCTCTTTTTGTTGGCGGAGCTTTAGTGGCACTATTGAACAGCTATAGCCGGAGATAGTGGACTAGAGATTTTTTTTCTCGACTACGCAAAAAGTCTGCGCATCATTGCATATTAAGAGAGACATATCTTTAAAGCGTGCTTGAGGCACACTAAGAGGATACAATACAAGCGTTGAAAAAAAAAAAAAAAAACAGAGGGCGGTCGTCGATGGAGATTGGAGCTACTAGAAAAAGTTGTAGTACATGCATCATGGCAGCAGATAGGTAGCAGCACTAGCATTCTAGCACTGGTGGTGTTCTTTCTCCAAGACAAGGAAGACGTTGGTGAGGTCGTCCTTGTTTCTGCTGGTGTTGCTGCGGTAGTATGCCTCGAGCAGGAGGCTGTACCTGCAGAAGAGTCCGTCCATGGCGCCGTCCCTGCAGCCGAATTCAAAGTGCGCTCGCAGCATGGGTTCCACGACCGCCCTAATGGTGCTCGCCGTCTCCATGGCTAGCCACCGGGGCAAGTACTCGTCGTCGTCGTCCGCGTGCTGTGCCAGCTGGGGGAGGAGGCAGCGGCGCGTGGTGTCAAAAAGCTGCATGGTCCTGACGGTGAAGGATCCTTCCTTGGCGATGACCCTGGCGAGGTCGTCGGGGCAGGGGCCGTAGAAGGGCGTGTTGAATGCGTGGACCTGGTCCTCGTGGAGGAGGCCGGCGGCGGCCATGTCCATGAGGGCGTCGGCGAGAAGGTCCCAGATGTAGCAGTCGTGCTTGGTGGGGCGGGCGGTCCTCCTGGCGACGAAGGTGAGGAGGAGCAGGCCGCGGGGCCTCATCTCGGCGGCGCGGCAGGAGAGGAAGGCGAGGAAGTCGGCGTGGAACTGGGAGCGGTAGGCGTCCAGCACCGCGGCGGGGCCGGAGTCGGAGACGTAGACGCGGCCACGGTTCCTCATCGTCGGCGCCTTGGACAAAAAGTGCAGGCTGCTTGAGGATACGACGTAGTCCAGGCTGGCCTCCGGGAAGACGCGCTCGTAGAAGGATCCCGGCCAGGCCGACACGAAGCAGCGGCCGCCGGTGGCGGCGAGCGGCGACGACGGCAGCAGGCGGAAGACGGCGTTGAAGTCGTTGGCGGGGAGGTCGTTGAGGAAGACGTGCAGCGACAGGTGGCTGATCTCCTCCTTGGCCTCCGCCAGCACGGCCTCGACGGCGTCGGACACCATGAGCAGCGCGTTGGGCCCCGTGGCGCAGCCCAGGTCGGCGATGGCCATGGTGTCCGGGCGGCCGCGGCCGCGGTACAGCGCCGCCGCCAGCTCCTGCCTGGCCTTCTTGGTGACGGAGGCGATCACCCGCTGGAAGTCGGAGTTGTCGGCGTAGCTCATCTTGCCGTTGCCGCTGCTGTTCATGCGGCGCACGGCGACGACCGCCTCGTCCTGCTGCTGCTGCTGCTGCTGCTGCATCTCCTCCATGTATATATGCTGCTCTGCTTTGTTGTTGGAAAAGTCTTTTCTTTTATTCCCTCGGCCTGCTTCTCCTTCTCTTGCTACGACTGAACGACTGAACGAAGAAGAAGCATATGCAGATGCAGATGACCCATCTATGTATCTATCTGTCTTTATATATAGTGAATGAAGCTAGCTAGCGAGGCATTATTGAAGCTAAGAATATGCATGAGAGAGAGAGAGAGAGTATTATTAGTGTGTGAGGATACAATACAACAACGAGAACGACCCATGGGGCCGGCATATATGGCCATGGTCGTCTATGACTATGAGTGGACGTGGCCGGCGTCGCACAAACACCCAGCAGCACTGTACAACACGTACTGCCCTGGCCTGCCTGTGTCCACATTTCCATGCTCGACCCGGCCCGTTGTTGTCCAGCTAGCTTTCTCTGCATCCATGTCACTATATACGACATGCATATAATATGTTGCTGTACATCTTTAGCCACGCGGCCGTCACGTGAAACATATGCATATGATGCATCGAGAATAATGCGCAATTATTTGTGGTGGCAAACCTAGGCCTAGCTCCAATATAGGACGACTATTGTCTCTCTATCACCCATAATGTATATACAGTTCTCTGTCACCTATAATGTATATGCAGTAACTGTCCTGGAAATAAATTTTAATATGTGACGGTACGTGCCATAGTCTGATATAGCATTTAAATTTTCATGTCAATATGCCAAATTAAATATATACTCCCCCTCCATCCTAAATATGGTTGACGCACTTGCTGTCCTCAGCTCCCACATCTAAGATGCCAATGGCCCGGTCTTCTCAAAGATGCTAGCTTGCTTGCTTTTTCACCCACCGTGCCATGCACTGCTGGTCCTTTCTAAGCTACTTGTTTCGTCCTAAATTTCATAAGATATTTAATTTTTTATCTTAAATTTGATCACTGTCTTATTTAAAAAATTTTATAAAATATTATTTTTTTTATAATGACTTGCTTTATTAATAAAGGAAATTTCAGAATGACTTTGTATAAATTTTTTGAATAAGACGAGTGGTCAAACTTGGTGCTAAAAAAGTCAAGCGTCTTATAAATTAGGATGGATGAAGTAATTAAGAGCACCATCGTCACTAAGACTTTACTTAGATGTATCGAATTTATATTAAGTGACATGTTTTGAGGTGGGTTGGAGTAGAACTTGAACTAAATTCAACTCTAAACCACCCTAACACATGTAGATTCAGGTGTATCGGACAACATCCAGACAAGTGATTAATTACATGGATCTGAGACAAGCTAGCACTTATCGTGTGCCCACTTGCCCAGCGGAGGAGTCATCCATGACGATGTGTTCATGCAATGCAATGCAAGCGTCCTCTCTTCATAATTAATTACGTGGATCTGAGACAAAAGCTAGCGCGTCCTAACAACGGTTGCTGATATCCAAATTAAAGATACCACACTACATAGACCAATGGCCATGACGTACACTATATATGCGCACGGCTAACTAACTACACAGCTAGACAGCACTCTATATACAGTACTACCACTACTACTATATATGCTCAGACCACTAGCTAGCTAGGACGGTTCCACAGAATTTTTCTGGCAATTTCCACCACAGATCATCGTTGAGTGCTCACAGTTGAAATATCAAAATCTCATACAATCAATTCTATTTTGTATAGAAAAAATTATAAGATTCCAGACAAAAACATGTGTTCTAATATAACAAAAACAGATCGTCCAAGCACAATATAACCTGGTATTAAACCAAAGAATAAATTTCATCAACGATCCTTAGATAAGTCCCACGTTCTCATCCATATCTTGGAACTATCAAAATGTATTTTGGCCTCTAAATAAACTTACTACTTATACTACATGAGGTCTAAATTTTTAGAACTTACGTTAAATCACCCATGTGCGTAACATGCTAACCATTCGATAAAGTGGCCATGACATATATGGTGAAAGTGAATAGCATAAATTTTATAGCTTGTATCTACTTAAAACTGTGCCGTGTTAAAACTTTTTAATAAATTCATGTAAAACCCAATCCTATTCCCTAATTTGAGTTACAGTTGCCTTATTGGGGATGTTCTCAAGGAGCCTAGCCACTTGCAACTCATGTACCGAACCCTTTCCTGCTGAAGCTTCTCGGTCAAGAGTCATTCTCTCCTCCTAGTTTAAACCATCTTTGATTGTTCTTTTAACCTAAGTCATATCGTTTTTGCGTTTTTGCCAATTTCATATTAGGTATATCTCTACTCTTGCCACCATGCACGCTGACCCTAAAATTTTTAAGTTATATTAAAAATCTATTACAATAATTTTATCAACACTATATTTTTTATAGAACAATATTACTACATATATAATTCTTTGATGTAGCAAACTCAACATCAATGCGGTGCAAACTAAAATAATTGTTTATGTCTTTGTAGTAACTAAGAGTGAAATCTACAACATCAAATCCCTTTTTAATAACATATATAAGGGCAATTATGAATTAAAGATACAATAAACACTAGATTTTGAACACATGGATGAAAAAATGCAACAGGATGTAATAAAAATTTGAAAGGACAGACATCGATTCATGTATCACAAAAGAGAATATGGTGGTTCATCTTATAGTACTTTTGCTTGGCATGTGTGCTTGTATTTTTATTGATTTGCTCGACAAAGAATGGTGGTTTTCACTTAGCGGTAATAAGCACGACACCATCTGGACTTTGCAATGTTCAGCGATGTTCGTCTGTGCGTTTTTAGTCAATAATGGAGGTGAGTACATGCGTGTGTAGCATTACTATAATACATTATATGTATAAAAATATGTCCAAATATATTATAAAAATCTAAACCGGTGAGGAAGGCATATGAGCAGTACTACTGTACTTGTATTAGGAACGAGTTACACCAAAAAATTCTGACCGCTACCTTGCATGTTTTACTACGGAATCAAAACAGCATGTAACACGGTTTTGGTTGACGTGGACATACATGTTGCTCTGATGCTCTCACTAGCAGTGTGGCTAAAAGGATCATTCGGAGATCCCCCCTGCATATATATGCCTTGGTCCACACTATAGTAGTATGCTCAGGCGGTCAGGCCACACTATGGAATGCACTATTATTTGCGGTGGCAAACCTAGGCCTAACTCCTATATAGGACGACTATTGTCTCTCCGCCACCCATAATGTATATACAGTAGCTGTCCTGGAAATAGATTTTATTATGTGGTGGTGCTACTGGCGGTTGTAGAGGATTTTATTGTACCGACAGTGTTTTACAAATATAACTTGCGACCTCCTCTCTCGCCTGTATCCCCTCTACCATTGCACTACACTATTACTTATGTCTAGATTACGTTTTAGTTTCGAACATATTTTACTAAATCGAATGTAAATTGATTATTTGACCTCTAAACAAATTCAAATAAAAAAGTGTGAACTTCGTGACTTTTCAAGATCTACAACTTTCATTTAGAGTGTTTCTCTATTCAAGTCTTTTGAAAAATTTTGAATTTCAAATTTTAAACTTTTTGAGGTAATTATCCTCAACTAGATGCTTTCAAATGAAAAAAAATAACTATAAAATTTCATAACTTTTCAAGTCTATAATTTTCATGTAGACTATTTCTCCATTTGAAATCATTTGAAAAATTCAAAATTTAAAATTTTAGTGCATTTCTAATGGCTATTTCTTAAGAAAACCGCTAATACAAATCGATTTCTAGTGGCGGTTCCTTGAGAAAACCGCCAGTAGAAAATTTCTTAACAAAACCGCCACTAAAAATACACCATTTCTAGCGGTGGTTTCGTTAAGAAATCCGTCGGTACAAATAGATTTCATCTGGCGGTTCTTGATTTGGGTTCATCGTTTGATTTTCACTGGCGTGCGTTAATCAAAACTGTCTGTACAAACAAAATGCCACCACCAAGAGAATCATTTCTGCACTAATAAATCTAATTTATAATTAATATGACGGTTAAAGTACATATATAGTACTACTTACAAAAGTTAACTTGAAATATGGTGTGCGTTACTAGTAGTGGTGTGCGTGTGCGGTGCTTGTATATAGTTGTACTACGTGATATATAGCAGCGCGTGTGACTGCGTGAGCATGCATGTTACGTGGTGGTTAGCGTGTACGTGGTCAGCGTGTGTGCGTGGTTAGCGTGCGCGTAGCGGCTAGCGTTTTGTGTACGCGGCTAGCTTGTTGTTAGTGCACACGCCCGCTTGACTCGTGCACACGGAGAGGAAAAGAGTCAGCGCTTCTATTTCTCCGTGATTGACTGATTGGCGGCTCAGATTAGAGGAATCGGGATTTCACCTCATATATAGTAATCTTTTTATCGCCCAAAGAATCCCTGCCCTCTCATGGCTCGCAGCACTGTTCACGCTGCGGCACTGTTCACACAGCCCCACATAGGCCCACATACACTGTTCATTTTTTTTTTTTTTGATTTTTTTGCTGTTCAGTTTTTATTCTCCTCTTTCAAGCCGGCACAATGTAGCGTGTCCCTTTATGTTATATATATAAATTGTAATAATTTATGTTTATGTATTTGTATTTAATAATTATATTATATTCATTGTTCCCTTCCCACTAGGGATGAAAATAGTATGGATATTTTATGACCGTATTCGTGATCGAAGTTCGTTTTCTGGGGGTTCTTATCCGTCCGTACTCAAGTTCGGACATTTAACATCTGGTACTGTATTCGTATCCGAATACTCAAATCGCATATTTATGATGTCGGTATCCAATCGTATCCTATCCGACATGGTTGACACTATCCGTATTCGAATCCGAATCCGGACGAAATATGAAAACAAATATGATATCGGTGATATCCGTCCGTATCCGATTCGTTCTTTTTGTATTTATATTTATTGTTTCCTTCCTACTTTACCACACATTCTTTTTTGTTTAACATAATATAAGTAATTTGTATGCACCATATTTGGTAATGTGTGGCTCAATGATTTCATGGGATCTGTCATTCTAAAAGAGGATATATATTGTCTTCAAATGTAAAAGGCTATTCAGTGTAAAAATCACTACCTTATACCATTCGATTGTAGATTTCCTAATTTCGTATCATCGTTCTTAGAGATAACTTGAATAGTTATTTCTATCTTTTACATGCAAATACGTATATTATACCATGTTCAAGAAAAAAACCACAACCATATATATAGCTTTAGGCCCATTACCGCTACAAACGAACGAAGCCCAAAACAACACCAATTCACCACAATACACAGGTGCGACCACCAACCGCCGCGCGGCATCGCGCAGCGTACCCTCCTAGTTATTAACATGCATGCAGGATTTCCCGTTTGCGGAGGGAGGTTTTTGTTTTCTAGATTTTCTAATGTATTAATTAATTTATAAAATCTAAAATATCAACGACTCAAATTGATTTGAGATATTACCTCCTACACTAGTCTCACGTTCTCATTCATATCTTGGAACTATCAGAATGCATTTTGGTCTAGTATTTCCCATCGACAACTGTTCTGGAAGCACGTCGGAAAAATGGGATGTCATATTCATGGCGCAGCATCCTCCGGGGCATACAATTGGTGAAGAAGGGCATGATTTGGTGATGGAGTCAGACTGAATATTTAACCCGACCCATGGCTGCCTCGTGATTCAATCAGACAGCCAATTATACCGAGAGGAGCCACTTTGATTACTAAGGTGGCGGAACTGATAGATCCTGCAACCGACTTCTGGGATGCATAGCTAGTGAAAGACATCTTCTGGGAAGAGGACGCGGAGCTGATTCTAGCTCTGCCAACACATTGGTGGACGAGCTAACATCCTAGCGTGGCACTTTGACAAGCATGGCGCGTTCAGTGTCAAGAGTGCGTACCGAGTGAGTCGAGAAAGCATGCTACGTACACAACAACGAGATGGAGGCAGTGATTCGGGGGGAGGCATTTGGAAGGAGCTGTGGGGCTTGAAAAATCCCAATAAGATCAAACACTTCTTTTGGCGGCTCACTCATAATAGTTAGCCCCTAAGATGCAATATGTTAAGATGAAGATCGACATAAGTTGCCCAATTTGCGGGAGTATGGGCGAAAATGGTGCACATCTCTTCTTCAAATGCAAGCTAGCAAAGAAGGTTTGGCGCCTGCTGAACATGGAGGCTGACCGGCAGACACTAGCTGAGTTCCCTGATGCGTATGGGGTTGTTGAATGGGTTCTGAAGCAACATGAACAAAAGAGAGAACTGATGGTGACTACTCTCTGGTTCATCTAGTCAGAACGCAATTGCATCAGAGAGGAGGGACATCGTCGTCCAGCAGAGGTCATCACAAGATGCAT
Organism: Chrysopogon serrulatus; assembly: GCA_015844335.1. NCBI lineage: Eukaryota > Viridiplantae > Streptophyta > Magnoliopsida > Poales > Poaceae > Chrysopogon > Chrysopogon serrulatus. The sequence goes on from JADLZL010002010.1 coordinate 53,618, forward strand.
TGAAATGTATATGGCCGAGAACGTGCAGCTAGTTGACAGAGCGCCAAACAGAGCTAGGCAGACGAGGGGAAATAGAGAAGACCGCCAGCTGATGTACTTAAGCTGAATGCAGATGGGTCTTTCAGAGCAAATGAAAAAAATGGCAGCTGAGGATTCCTGATCAGAGATAGTGATGGTGACGACAGGAAGGGGGGAAGTTGATCATCTCATGAATGCCTTCCAAGCTAAGCTACTTGCTTGCCTCCATGGCGTACTGAAGGCTGCAGACTTGGGGATCAGTAATATTATCATGGAAACAGATGCGCAGGAGGTTGTGAAGGCTCTGCACACATCGGCGTATGATGATTCTACTGTCGAACATCTAGTGAATGAAATCAAATTCCTAGCTGCAGCTAATTTTATTAGTTTTGAGTTGGTAGAAAATGTAATGAAGCAGCTCATGAGCTGGCTAAGTTGGGGTATTTATGTGTTCAGGTTGTTGAGTTCTTCTCAGCCTTGGTACCTGATCACATTTCTGTAATTGTGGCTAATGATTTGCTAGCCAATGAGTAATGAGAATGTCCAAGTTCAAAAAAAAAATGTATTTTGGCCTCCTCTAAACTTACTAATTATACTACATGGGGTCTAAATTTTTAGAACTTACGTTAAACCACCCATGTGCGTGACATGCTAATCATTTGATAAAGTGGCCATGACATATATGGTGAGCGTGTCAGTCACATTTGAATAAATAGGTCTAGTGGTAGGACTGTCCAGTAGAATGCTACCCACCAGGGATCAAAATCCTGGTGCTCGCACCTTTTTCTAGGATTTTTCTAGGATTTATCAGCGTTACACATTAAGTGATAAGCGACGTTCCCGTCGACAACGAGACGCCAGTGGTGACCTCAGGAAGGTCCAGATCTACCGGCCAGTCCTTCGGAGGTGCTCATATAGGGGTAGGGTTTGCGTACGTGTGTTCACAGGAATGAGTGTGCGTGCGTGTTGTGAGCCTCTGCGTTGTACTGTGTAATTCCAAAAAAAAATCTTGCCGTGTTAAAACTTTTTGATAAATTCTTGTAAAACCCATTCCTATTCCCTAATTTGAGTTACAACTGCCTTATAGGGGATGTTCTGAAGGAGCCTAGCCACTTGCAACTCATGTACGAACCCTTTCCTGCTGAAGCTTTTCTCGACCACAAGATTCATTCTCCTCCTAGTTTAAACCATCTTGATCATTCTATTAACCTAAGTCATACAGTTTTTGCGGATTCTGTATCATGTATATCTCTACTCTTGCCACGACGCGCGGTGACCCTAAAATTAGTTTTAAGTTATATTAAAACTCTATTACAATAAATTTTTCAGCACTATATCTTTTCTAGAACAATATTACTACATATGTAATTCTTTGATATAGGAAACTCAACATCAATGTGGTGCAAACTAAAATAATTGTTTATGTCTTTGTAGTAACTAAGAGTGAAATCTATAACATCGAATCATTTTTTAATAACATATAAAAGGGAAATTATGAATTAAAGATATAATGAACACTAGATTTTGAACACATGGATGAAAAAAATGCAACAAGATATAATAAAAATTTGAAAGGACAGACATATCACAAAAAGAGATGCAACAAAAGTTGATATAAATGAAGACAAAGTATCAAATAAATACATATTAAAACCCCACAAAGATGATACGCAAAGGTGAAAACACATATAGAGTGATTGGCAATTCATCACAACCCTATAGAGATTATATATAGGGTACCTAAATGTGTATTATGTTAGGAAATGAATACAGAGGGCGTAAAGAAAATCAGTTTTGATTTGTTTTACCTATTAAAATTTTTTAATACTTTTGTAACATAATATTCTACTAGATCATACTAGAGCATAGGTTGATGGCTACTTATACTAACTAATAGGGATTGTAACCTAATAATCTATCACATGTGTGGACAACGTATGCAAAACCTCACCTCCGTGTGAGTACGGAATTTGGCATGTTAGACAATATATGTCACAAGTGAATATTTACTCCGCCTACACTAGATTTCGGTCCAATGCCGTCCCAAACTATGGATTACGACAGAGTAGATATTATGGAGAAATAAGGAGATCTCTGCTGGTTTTAGAAGTATATGACCGATATGACATTGATGTGTAAATAAATTATTTATGAACTACAAGCATATATAGCTCTTGCATGTTGGTCAGGTTTGTTGTTATGGAATCTCTTCCATCCAAGTTCACATCCTATACTTGGCAGGTGTGCTTGTAATTTTATTGATTTGTTCGACAAAACACATAGGTTTACGACATTAGGCTGGATTGTTTCTCCCATTGTATGATGGTTGTTTCGTCAACTTAGTACTCTGTATCGCTTTCAGACTCTCTTCTTATTAATGAAAAACGTGCAAAGGCATGTCCATGAAAAAAATCGGAACCGGTGAGGAAGGTTTGCAGGGGGATCTCCTAGCAGACTACTACACAGGCTACAGTGTCGATGATCTTTTAGCCACAGTACACAAGTGAGAGCAACATGCATGTCCACGTCAACCAAAACCGTGCTGGTTTGATTCCATTTATTTGTTAGGACAAGGAAATTCGCGTGGAGAAGAGAGGACGACGTACGACTGCATCAACAGATCGGATGGTGACTAGACGCTAGGAACAAGAACTAATATATCAAGGGCTTCGATAGATCGCCATCCAAATTGAATTGTGCACGCGCCGGGGCCGGCCGGACCAAAACGTCACCGATGATGCAAGCACGTTAAACTCGTTAAAAACATGCAAGGCAGCGACCGATTTTTTTTTTTGGTGTAACTCGCTCCTAACAAGTACAGTAGCACTGCTCCTAAACCTCCGATGGTGCACCGAGGACATGACTCCACGGAATTTTTGACAATTTCCATGTGAAAAAACTATAAGCGGCACAAAACACATCGTCGACAAAGTGTTTTAAACGGGCCTAGATTGTTCTTCGAGCACAATATGCATACAAAGTAATTATTAAGAGAATAAATTTCACTAGAGGTCTTTAATTAAACTAGTCATGTGTTCTCATCTAGGTCATGTGGTATTATCAAAAAATACATTTTCAGGACCGGTAATTATATACGTAAAACCGCCATGATGCCATCGATTTTGTAGCTTCGGGCATTTATTAACTGTCTCTAGAAAAGCATTAATTTGTGGGACAGTTTCGTTAAACAAACCGTTTTTCATGTAGCGGTTGGATTAGGATTCTCAAGAAGGATTGCTCTATGACAACAACCGGCCCAAAATTGAACCATGTTTCCAGATGCATGTTGTGTGTCTGCCTGTGGTGGTTAAGTTAGTTGGTGATGCGTGTGTAGAATGGCGACCCATGCACGCACGGAAGCAGTAACTTAGAAATGTGAGAGAAGAGAGAACTAACGAAGCAGGTGACGCTTGCGTTACACATTTAATTTGCGGAGCTTTGCTTTGCATGGAGAGAAGCTAGAGAGCTAACTGAAGGAAGAGATCGAATACCTTATTTGTTATCCACAAAGTAAAGTAACCAGATCAAGAGCAGAGGTACTCTCTAGGTAGAGTACAGCAATAGTGAAGATAGTAAGAGTAACAACAGCAGACAAACGGCCTGCATTCGAATCTTTGAGCGGATACATATTAACGTGTGTTCGCTGCAAGTTAGTTAATTAGTACTCCCGCTGTTCAAAATTACAAATCGCTTTGATTTTTTTGATTCATCTTAAAAAAGTCAAAACGACTTATAATTTAGAACGGAGGAGTGCATTACTTAATAATAGATACTGAATGCTGATCAAACATGTTAATCTGCAGCTGGTGGATGCTATGCCTCCGATGCGATGCGATGCGAGATCCTTTCTGTAAAGGACTTGGTTGTCCTGTCCATGGATGCAATGCAGCAATTGCCTTGCCGGCTGCTTTTGCATGCCTTTGCTTCCTGCTTCCACTGGTACGCCCGCATGCACACGGCACGCCGTTCGTTCCCAACATATGAAGCCATCCAGCAGCAATTCCGATCGGCCCCGCAACGAATAACAATATGCATATGCATATGCTTCTTCTTCTATCTATCTATTTCCGTCCAATAACGGCAACTACCAGTCTGCATGAACATGATTCATTGATTGATATATATATATACACACACGTACAGCATCGCATCATCGAACTCAATGCAGCTTTATATTAGCTTCTTCTTCCTCTTCTTGGATCTTAGCTTGCATTGCTAATTTGCATTCCTAGCTAGCTAGCTAGCAAGAGCGTCCCAAACTCGATCGGTCTGGGAAAGATAGTATAGGTAGCCAGGCCAGACCAGCAGGAGCGAGGAAGGAACAAATTAAAAGAGATAGACCATTCCTTCGTTCATTCATCGACAATAAGATCATCTGTCGATCAGAGAAAACAAGAAAAGGTAGCAGAGAAAGATCGAAGCAGCTATACATAGCACGCAGCTGCACCCAATCAATCAATCCATCGACAATTCGACATGACGACGACGCCGCCGTTGAGAGAGATCGTCTTCTTCGACGTCGAGACGACGGCTCCGTCGCAGTCGGCGGAGGGACGGTGGTGGCTGCTGGAGTTCGGCGCCATCATGGTGTGCCCCAGGAAGCTGGTGGAGGTGGGCAGCTACGACACCCTCATCCGACCGGGCGACCTCTCCGCCGTCTCCAGGCGATTCACGGACATCGAGTCGGCGCCACCGTTCAAGGACGTGGCCGACAAGATATTCCAAATCCTGGACGGTACTATGTTGTTTCTCACTTGTTGCAACTGCAAATGCAAATAAATGATCCATGACTGAATGCAAATGCAAATTAATGATCCATATATACATGACTCTCCTCCACAGGCCGCGTTTGGGCTGGGCACAACATCCAGCGCTTCGACTGCCCGCGCATCCGCGAGGCGTTCGCCGACATCGGCCGCCCCGCCCCGGAGCCCGCCGGCGTGATCGACTCCCTCAACGTCCTGGCCGCCGAGTTCGGCCGCCGCGCCGGGGACCTCAAGATGGCCACGCTCGCCACCTACTTCGGCATCGGCAAGCAGAAGCACAGGAGCCTGGACGACGCGCGCATGAACCTCGAGGTGCTCAAGCACTGCGCCACCGTCCTGCTGCTCGAGTCAAGCCTGCCACACGTCCTCCGCACGGAGCAGGCACGCCAGGCCGACGGCGCAGCCGTCACCAGGAGGAGGTCGTCGATGGCAGCGGCGCCTGCGACGACCACCATCACCTCCTCCTCCTCCACGACGACACCACCTAAACATGCTGTTTTGTCGCAGACCAAGCTGCCGTTTACCCCTGTGCGCCAACAGGCGCCGCCACGCCCGGCGGCGCCACCAACTGCAGCTGCACCGGCACCTGCGGCCACCCCCACCCCCCCCCCCCCCCCCTGCGGCAAGAGGAATAGCCTGGGCAAGGTGGTGGCCAGGGCCGTCGCCCAGCAAGCAGCAGCTCCATTGACTACTAGTAGCACAACAAACACAAGCAGCAGGCGCCCCGTGACGGCGACGGCGACGACGCCCTTCCACATGATCCTCAGGCACTCCAGGGCCATCCTCAGATGATCATCCATCATCTTTCTTTCTTCTTTCCTCTTGATGATCGATGATGATCATGGATGGATGCTTATTAATTAGGGAAACTAGCCACGGAACGGAAGAGAAGAAGATGGAGTTGCCAAATTGTTATTGTTTCTTGGCTCAAATCTTTCTTTCTTTTCCTAGCTCAGCCACGAGCATCCACACTACTACTGCTACCAACAGACTGAAGATTATATTCATCCACTGGCTAATTAGATTTCATTCCATTCATTCAATTGTACAGTTCATCGTTTCATTTGATTTCATCCATGCATCTTAGTTTAACTGACTGACTCTGTCAGATTTAGTTGTTCTACTTGTATAGTTTGGTGTTGTATAAGTAAGTTAACATAACATGTCATACGACCACTTCATTCATCTGTATAAAATAAATTTCTTACTCTGAATAAATTCTTTCGGATCCTCTGTTCTCGGTCTGAATAATTCTTTCAGATCCTCTGTTCTGTTTTCAGTCTGAATAATTCTTTCAAATCCTCTGTTCTTGGTCTGAATAATTCATTCAAATGCCCTGATCTGTTCTCGGTTGCACTTGCACATACGTGAAGGATCCCAGTTTGGATTTTGGAATGCACATCCGTGAAGGATCCCAGTTTGGAATGCACATACGTCAAGTGTGATTCCAGTTTGGAATACTTGTTGCAAAAGCTCTCTTCTCGGTTGCACATACGTCAAGGATTCCATCCAGTTTGGGAGAATAATTGTTGCAAATGCTCTGTTCTGTTCCCGGTTGCACACACGTGAAGGATTCCAATTTGGACGGGCTGATGTATGTATATTGCTCCAAATCGTTAAGACTCTCGTCATCTAATACCAACAGATCCATCGACAGTTCCAACAACCAACACATTCTTCCGTCCACAGCTCCAATAACCAACACATTCTTCTTCCACTCGTGTACATACATAAATGGCGCATATGTGGTTGTGCAGATCACCAAGAAAGAGTAGATATATAATAAGTAATAAATCAAATAACGACTGCTGCAGCATCGTCAAAATGTGCAGCACGACAGAGAACACCTAAGAAGACCAGTCGCTTTCAAGCTGCTCTCTCCCTCTCTTTGGGAACTACTCCCTCCACTCCAAATGACAAGGCATTCTAGCTTTTCAGAACAACTGTAATTTAGAAATTAGAACAGGAGAGGGAGTATGATTCTTGTAGCAATCCTCGGAAGGCTCGCGAGTGAAATGACAATGAACAGCATGACAACATAATTGAAGATGCATTTCAATTTACATCCAAATGCATGACGGTATTTACAGACACCGACATATGGACCCACCCAGCCTTACTACATTTAGCAGACAACATCTAGTACATACACCGGACACCTCAATCTATTTACATCCGAGAACTCTGCTCCCTTCGATCATGCAGTTTTAGAAGCCACAATCACAAGAGGCAGGCACCAAACGCTCTTACTCGACTCTTCAATGAGCAGCTAGCAACTTATAACGAAAGAAACTGGTTATATCCTCAGCTGGGTAGGGAAAATGTACAGGTTGCAGGGTGGCAAAACAGGGTTAGGTAGGGTCAATGGGGATCATCAGGCAAATGTAACTGCACAGTGAGGGGGTTCTTTGTCCCTGCAAGCAAAACCTTCGATTCTTACTTTTAGGCTGCTCGCTCCGCAAGATGGAGAACCTACTTCAACTCTTCTAGCTGTCATTTTTTCCGAAAGAGCTTCCTAAAGGAGAAAAGGATGGTGTTTTCTGTCCAAACTGTGGGTCATGGATAACAGGGTTGTTAGTGCGTGCAGGAGGCGAGCCACAGAAAAAGGCTGCCTGGCTGCTTGAACCAGTATCCGCATCAGAGTCATTCTGAAAGAGGAGACAGAGTTAGCAAGGGGAGAAGAAACGGAAGTCATGCAAGGGTGAATCCGGGCTGGTGCTGTTGATTGGTGTGAAAGGTTTTCTCAAAAAAAAAGATTGATGTGAAAGGGCTCATGGTCATAGCCCCAATTTTTACAATAGTCTTAGTAGTACGTAATATTCTGGATTCAAATTTATCAAAGTGAATTATTTTAAGAATTGGTGTTTGCATTTATAGAGATGAGTGTGAGTGTATTGATTCTGTGCAATCTAAAAAAACTCATGGTTGTCCAGTGACATGGTAGAAATTTTTCACCCATCATCATGACTCGTGAGGTGCGTGCCATCTACCACCATTGTTAATTGTTAGCACCATGCGATCGACTATTGGCCTCCGGCCTAATTCGCCTTGCCCTCCTTCCTATGATCCGTGGCTCACCATAGTTCTTCCTTATCTAACGTCAACTTAGTTTTCATCCTCATAAGTTTTGGAGCCATCCTTCTAGTTTGACTTTAATTTCAACCCACAACACCAGTTTAACCACCATCTAGGTCACCTTTTCTTCCTTCCTATGACCCATGGCGCACCACCATTCTTCCATCTCTAACGTCACCTTAATTTTCATCCTCTTACGTCTTGGACCTTCCTTCTAGTATACGGCTTTATCTTCAACCCACAACACTAGTTTAGCCCACCATGATGCTACATACGATGTGTCATCCCCGACCAATGCATTAATCTATGCCAGGAGTTGAGATCACAAACAATTAATGAATGCGTACCAGGTGGCACTGCATGAGTATGAGAAATGTGGGTGTTTTACTATAATTGGAAGCACTTTTAGGATGATCAGAAAATAGAGGCAAACTATTATGGGGTTACTCTTATGGGTAAAAATATTTGTGTCCATAAATAAAATTGCTTAGGAATAACGTTAGAATACCTTATTCATCCCCCCTCCCAATTAGTCCCCCCTCAATCACTCACATTCTTTTTTGTGGTGTCATTGTGGTGGCTGTCATCACGATCGCTGTAAGTCCAAAATTAGTACGAGTTTCATCCGTATTTAATAGGTTGTCATATAAGGACATCTAATAACATGACAATGTTTTTAAGAAGCAATAGAATAAGTGAGATTCAAATATGGATGAGAGTCTCTTGGCTAGATTTTGAATAGTAAATGAGTAATGGAATTAAATGTTCATAAAATAATACAATAAAACTATGCATTGAGGGTGGTTATTTCATCATTGTTTCAATGCATTCTATCCGATGTGGCATTTTTGGAAATAACACGGTCAAATTCTCCACTAAAAATGGTCTAACTATCCCCCGCATCAGGCATATTCAGTGTCACATAGGGCCTTGCACTTTTGCGTCCCAGTGTGTCTCGCACGATGCGATTCCCTCAAACATGTTATGGACTGAGCCAACAAGGCATCGTGTCTTGGGTGATTTTTTTCAATTGACTAGGAGTAGCGTCATTGTTATCTTATGTGGGCCATTTGCTTAGTGCGAGCCAACTAAGTGGTTGCTCATCGATGGTGGAAGTATGATGACTACCCATGGATTTGCAAGACCCTCTACTGTCCTAAAGGTGCGAGTGTTCTCGACCTACCGGATGGTTATCCATTGTCATGTGCAACATGTTTCTCGGCCTCTCCAACATGGGTATGTAGGTCGTGTCCTTGGCAAGGTTGAAGGCAATGTAGAGAGCCTTTGCGACGTTGAGGTTCTAGTAGGCCCTATAGAATAACACCATGTCAGTGACTATTTATCTAAAAATATCGTTGTGGACCTAGCGCCCCCTACCATGGAGGAGTGAAGGCCTGTGATTCAACCACTCTGCCCAAGTCGCTTGTCAACTAGGGATGCTCTTCTCAGACATGGCAATGGGTGATTTTTATGTTTTTCCTAACCGTCATCGAAAAGTGTGTTGACATAGTTATAGTCATCCCACACTCCTCTAACTAGCATGCTTGGATCGCAAACTGAATCAACTCATGGTGAACGGACAAAAAGGGTCATAGCCGGTTTTCAACATATTTCCTTGGGAAAACTACAAACAACTCGTGAGAAAAGACTCGCTAAGGGGATACACCTAGTACTGTTCTATGGTCAGTAAGGACACCAAAAACATCTACAAAACTCATTAAGAAATTTGCGGTTTAGAATCAGATCTACATAAAAAATATTGATTTTTTGATCAATTGGATACCTAAATTGGTTGTGCTCCCTTATGTTTATAGGGTGGGTGGTCTTACCCAATAAGAAAATCCTTACAAGTGCATGGTTCCTAATATACATATGGATTACGCCAAACAGACTTATCTCGATTTGGCTAGTCAAAGACGTAACAATCAACAAACCAACTTAGTTTGGTTTCACCAAATTTCACCCAATTTAGATATTGACAACTACGAAACCAATTTAGATAATCCATAAAGATGTCATCTGCATTATTTACTAGCGAGACACAAGATCCATGCTGCATGATATACATGTGACATACTATCAAGAGATTACATAAATAAGTGGAAACATATATGAAATGTGCTATCAAATTAACAGGCCTAGTTATCACAACACTAGTTTGGGATTGTTATCATGTTTTACCTAGACATGTTCGCTTCCCCCCGGGTGGTCGCAACGACAACACCGCCACATGCGATCTACCTATGCATGCGTAACCCACTCCATTCCGAGCTTTATCTTATGTAGTAGCGGGGCGGCAGACAACCTCTACCTTGATTAAACTACGCCAACATGTGCTCTTCATCGGTACACGCCACTTTGGCACAGTGGGGTGCAGCCCACGCTTGCCAACATTATGGGTGAGCACTTTGAACCGAGAACCAACCTGCACCGATTCTAAACACCCCGAATCATTATTCTATTCGCATAGCTTTGATTATATTTTAGTCTAGGGGTACGGGTTAGGGTTTTATATTTCTGTCTTTAGCCTCTAACTTCATGCCTATGTTTGGTGCTCTTGTTTCTAAGGTATAAACTTTCAAACTTGCTGCTACCTATTAGATGTTCGACAAGGTCATGGAAGAAAATATTTAGAAAGAAAAATATGTAAAACTTATTTATTCGATCAATTCGGTGGACCAAATAGACCAGGCCGAATGACTTCAAAAGTTTTTGTTCCATAATTAATGTAGAATTTTAGTTCTCATTTATTAAAACCCAAATATCCCAATATCCAAACCAGAAAACTCAAAATAACCTAACATCCGCCCCCACATCAGTGGCTGGTAGGCCCGCGATATTGAAGTCGCTCTACCTCATGCGCTGCGAAAGGTTTCCAAAACAAAGTTTTTGACTTGCATCTTCCACCCGATTAATTTTGAGCATTTTTTCTTCAGTTCTTTGGTTATTATTGTATACTCCCTTCGTTTTAGAATGTAAGAGGTAATCACTTTTTATCTATGTCCAATAATATAAGACTTGTTCTTTTTAGACATACATACATCGATATATATATATATATATATATATATATATATATATATATATATATATATATATATATATATATATAAACAAGCGATGGTTACTGACTGGGAGAAAGAGAGTACTCAGCTCTTGTTCAGATTGCAAATAATTTATATTTGAAGTACTGTAGCACTTTCGTTTTATTTGGCAATTATTGTCCAATCATAGACCAATTAGGCTCAAAAGATTCGTCTCGTGATTTACAGCTAGACTGTGTAATTAATTATTTTTTTTACTTATATTTAATGTTCCATGCATATGGCTAAAAATTGATGTGATGTAGCGAGAGTGAAAAACTCTAAAATTTAGAGGGAAAGAGAACAAGGCCTCATTTGTAAAATATCTCTAATCTAATTGATGCATCCTATCAATGAAATCAAATGAAATCGGGCACAGCGCAGGGGCAAATACGTCATTCCACGGGAGCCGCCCACTGGCCATGCCCATACGCATACTCCGACGGTTTCATCCCATTGGCGCTCCCTTCCCGAAACGGCCCCAAAAGCCTTGATTCACGGTCACGGTTCGGACTTTTGAGTCACCGATCTGTGGGCCTATTCAGGAAATGGGACCCGCTGGTTTTGGTGGGGTTGGTGGGATCCCACCCGTCCCACTTCTTCCCGGCCAAAGTGGGCGCCATGCCATCCATGGAAGGGAAGGAGGGAGGGGGGAAATGAATGAAATTGGGGGAAAGTGTTGTTGTTGGAGGGAAGGAGAGCTAGGTGGTGCAGGTGCTCGCCCGCCCAACGGCAAAACCCAAAAATTTGAACCCAGGCTTCCTCCACCACCTCCACTACTACCCCACCCACAAAACCCCCCGCCTCCTCCTCCATCTCCATTTCCTCTCCCCACCAATCCGCCGTCAATCCCCGTTCCTACCCATTCCGACCGCGAAACCCTAGCCCGAGGCCATCCCACCCGCCGCCGCTGCCGCCGCCGCCATGCCGGACCTCCCCTGCGACGGCGATGGCGTCTGCATGGTCTGCCGCGCCGCCTCGCCGCCGGAGGTCGACCTCCTCCGCTGCTCCACCTGCGCCACGCCCTGGCACTCCCCTGCCTTTCCAAGCCCCCCGCCCTCGCCGACGCCGCCACATGGAGCTGCCCCGACTGCTCCCCCGACTCTACTGCTGTTGCCGCTCCCCTCTGGCCCCGCCAACACCCTCGTCGCCGCCATCCGCGCCATCGAGGCCGACCACACCCTCTCCGACCAGGAGAAGGCGCGCCGCCGCCAGGCCCTCCTCGCCGGCGACGCCCCCGACGGTGTGGACGACGACGACGCCGCCGACGATGCCCTCGAGATCGTCGGCAAGAACTTCAGCTGCGTCTTCTGCATGAAGCTACCGGAGCGACCCGTCACGGTACAACACAAAACTCCCCATCCATCTCTCTCCCCATTTTACAGCAACCGCCGAATCATCTTCTGCTGTCGCGCTTATAGATCTCATTCCGCCTGTTCAAATCCCAAGGCTCTGGATGCTCATCCACTGATTGCCTTCGTGTTTCCCTCATGTAATCGCAACTCACATGTACACTACTTCGCTTGTTTGCTTCTTGATTCAACCTGTATGTATATTCCTGCACTTTTAGTCCCCAGTGCCGCCCGCGGCTTTTTGTTTTTTTTTAATTAAAAAAAAAATAATAATAATAAACCCACCCCCCCCCCTGCCCCCCGCCTCTATGTATTCATTCATGCCATCTATTTTCGTTCTTATTTATTAGAGATTTCAGATATGATACCGCTACATTTTTGAGTCCCAGTGATCCTGCTGATTTTTTTTCTTTTATTTATTTATTTATTTCAGATATGCCTGTACTGCTGTACTTTTGAGTTCCTGTGCTCCTGTTGTCTTTTTTTTTAATAAAATAAAACAAGACTCCTCTATATTCTCATTTATTTTTTATTTGTTCAGATATAAACCTGTATCGATACACTTTTATTCTGCACTGTATATCCTGGTTTCCCAATCAGATTTTTTTACCCTTCCTGAAGTATCTGCATACTGTTTATTTGCTATGTTCCTTAATTGGTAAGTGTTACTTTACTGAAACTTACCAGATATCACGGATCATACATTGTCTGTATGTTTGTCCTCAGCAAAACCGTTTATTGTTTTGCTGTTCTTTATTTAATTGGTAAAATGTTGTTGGTCTGTGGTCTCTTTAGAAGATGATTAACCATTTCACTCAATAATTGCTTGTGCTAATTCTAATCTGTATATACTTTTCTTTTGCAGACACCCTGTGGCCATAACTTCTGCTTGAAATGCTTCCAGAAGTGGATTCAGAACGGGAAGAGGACCTGTGGGAAATGTCGGGCACAGATTCCGGCCAAAATGGCTGAGCAGCCAAGAATCAACTCTGCGTTAGTAGAAGTTATCAGGATGGCTAAGATTTCAAAGAATCCTAACTCTGCTGGCTCATCAGTTCCGTATCACTATATACGGAATGATGATAGGCCTGATAAGGCATTTACAACTGACAGGGCTAAGAAGTCCGGAAAAGCAAACGCATCAAGTGGCCAAATCTTTGTGACCATTGCACCTGATCATTTTGGCCCCATTCTTGCAGAAAATGACCCCCGCAGGAATATTGGTGTCCGAGTTGGGGAGACATGGGAGGACCGACTTGAGTGCAGACAATGGGGTGCTCACTTTCCTCATGTGGCTGGTATTGCTGGCCAGTCTACATATGGTGCTCAGTCAGTTGCCCTTTCTGGAGGGTACGAAGACGACGAAGATCATGGAGAGTGGTTCCTTTACACTGGAAGGTTTGCTAATTTAACCACTTGCATATCTCCTTACTTTTCATGATTGATCCTACATGTTATCTCCTTATTGAAATGTCTGTAAAATTATATCTACTAATGCAGTGGTGGGAGGGATCTAAGTGGGAACAAGCGGACAAACAAGGAGCAGTCATCTGATCAGAAATTTGAGAAGCTGAATGCAGCTTTACGCATTAGTTGCTTGAAGGGTACCCTGTCAGGGTTGTGCGGTATGCTTTATTTTTGCCATGCTTACACATGAAACTGCAATTTTTGTTCTTCAAGTTTCATGTGATATTCATTTTTTATGACTGGGGCCCTGCTCTTGCTTGATAATGTCAATGATGTTTCCTGGTTGTATTTAGTTTTGTCTATTTCTCTGTTTCCTGAATTCTCAAATATTTGAGGTTGTTGGTTGTTTTGACAATTAATATACACTTTGTGTCCTGCAATTGTTGGACCTTTGTCTCACTATATTGTCTTTAATAGGTCGCACAAGGAGAAGCGATCCTCATATGCTCCTGAATCTGGTGTGCGGTACGACGGGGTTTACAGAATTGAGAAGTGCTGGAGAAAGATTGGTATTCAGGTAACTTAGTTCTCTTGTATACAGATGGCAGATGTACTATACTTTCATACTATGCAGCATGTGGAAATGTATTTATGTTCCTGTCTTTTTTTTTTGCCATAGGGCAAGTTCAAGGTCTGCAGGTATCTCTTTGTACGCTGTGACAATGAACCAGCTCCTTGGACCAGGTTGGACAAAACACTTTGCCTTGTCACTACTAGACTAGTTCTTGATCATAAGGAAAAAAATGTGTGATTCTTCCTGCTGACATTTGTTTGCTCTGTTCTTTTTAGTGATGATCATGGTGACCGTCCAAGACCATTGCCAAAGATAAAGGAGCTGCAAGGTGCAACTGATATAACAGAGAGGAAAGGGCGTCCTTCATGGGATTATGATGTATGTACATCTGTTTCTTTTTTTTTTTGACAGCAATTTCTTCTTTCAGTGTTATTGTACTATGTTATGGATGGTTTATATTCATATTGACAGGAGAAAGATGGCTGGAAATGGATGGTGCCTCCGCCAGTCAGCAGGAAGCCTGTTCTCTCTGGGGATCCTGAGACCGACAAGCAAATCCGGAAAGCAACAAAGCGTGCTCATTTGTCTGTTGCTGAAAGGCTGCTTAAAGGTTCTTGTTCTTTTCTGTTTGATTTATTATTTACTTATTAGGTACCTTTTATGATGTTGCTGTGAAAGCATGGTCTCAGGATTTGTTTGTGTTGCCTGGTCCTGCAGAGTTTGGTTGTTCTATCTGCCGGGCGGTGATTAAAGAACCACTTACGACCCCATGTGCTCACAACTTTTGCAAGACTTGTTTGCTTGGGGCATATGATAGCCAGTCCTCTATAAGGGAAAGAAGTCGTGGTGGTCGGAATCTAAGGGCACAGAAGATTGTGAAGAAGTGCCCTTCCTGCCCAACTGACATCTGTGATTTCTTAGAGAATCCCCAGGTGTGTTGAATTACTGAGTTTGTTGAAGTATATATACTTTAGAGTGCAGAGTTGGTCACACAATATGCTTTTGTTATATTTGTTTCAGATCAACCGAGAAATGATGGAACTGATTGAGACCTTGCAACGCAAGGCTGTTGAAGAAGGCAAGGCGGCTTCAGATGATGCTGAGGAATGTGGTGATGGTGACTCGGAGGAAAATGATGGTGCTTTGGTGAAGGGCGAGGACGATAGTGGCTTGAATGAGGAAGAGCAAGACAGTGCAGATGCTGATGCTGATGCTAATGCTGATGGTTCTGTGAAGATTGTGGTTGATATCAAGGAGGAAGGAAAAAATGATAAAAAGTCAAAGATGGGCGTGACTGAAGTGGTGGATGTGCTGGTTGATGAAGATGCTGTGAAACAGACAAAGAAGCCCAAGGTTGATGAAGATGCTGTGAAACAGACGAAGAAGCGCAAGGGTGATGCTGAGACTGGCACCAACGGTGCCAAGAGGATGAAAGCAGTGCTGCTGTGGAAGAGGGTGCTGTGTGCGGCACTCCTGTGAAGCGGACCAGGAAGAGTGGTGACATGGATGCTGAAGGCAATGGCAGTCCTGCTGTGAGCAGTGGCCGCAGGGTGACTCGAAGCAGCAGTGTGAATGCCACTGGAGCTGATGATAGTCCGGCGAGGAGGACCAGAAGCCGTGCCAGAGCTGATTGATGCTGGTTGCTGAAGGTAGAGGAAGCGTGGAGCGTGGGTGCTGATGTTCTGGATGGAAGCAGAAGCCAGCCGTCGAAGCAAGGAGCCGTCTTTTTGGGGTGGTTGTATGTAGACTGGGAACCTTGCTTTTTCTTTTGGTTGGGTGGTGCGGTGCAAGCAAGACACTCTTTGCTGTGCAGCGTTGCAGCTGTTTCTTTTGGTTCGGGTTGGGAGACCGATTGCTGCTTCCTGGATGCTAAGCGTTCATCCAAGACCCTTAAGACCGTTAAACTATTTAATTTTGCAGACCCATTGGGCGTATAATTCCCGTTTCCTACTTGAATTGAATTTCTGCCTATGACTACAGTTCTATGTGGTACTCATGCGCGTGATTTTTTATCTGTTTTGAGTACAGCATTGGTTGCTCGTTTGCTGTTATGGCAGGTGGATCCGGCCTAGGGGTGGGCCCACATGGCATTGTAGTGTGTGAATAGTGCCACGTGAACAGTATCTAGTTAGATTAGATTAGATTGAAGAGATAAGTTAGGAAAGGGATAAGTTAGACTGGTTCGGTTAGGATATTTTCTTAGGAGAAGCCAGCCATCTCTGTATCGATTGTAATAAACAAGAAAAACCCTAAGATAGTCCTAAAAAACGGCGGCTATCTAGGGTTTCTCTACTAATCTATCTATCACCAGTCATTCCATATCATTCGCTGGAAATTCTATCCACCGCATTTTGCTGTCTCGTACAAGTAGGGAGGTCCTGAGTCAGTTCTGGCCCTGAGCCCTGTGATATTGCAGTCAGCTCTGGAGGACTTGAAAGGTTCCTTTTTTGGGATCTCTTTACGTTCATTTGTTCTAGGTAGATCCCTGAAAAAACTAGATGATGGGACACTAGCACTGGCTCTGGCAGGTAGCCATCCATACCAGCCTCCAATAATCGAGACGACATCACCAAGGAGAATCAACCAGCACACCAGAATCTGAAGATTGCAGAAGTTGCACAAAGACGAGGCATCCAAACATACACACCGTGAAACATGTTTTGAGACCAAGGCCTTGTTTAGTTACACCCAACTTTCCCTCCAACTTCCAAGTTTTTCCACTCTCTCTCCATCACATCAATTGTTTAAATATAAATAAAAAATGATAAGATCTTTACAATCTCTTCACTCCTCTCACAAATTTGTTAATAAAGATATTAAATATAAATAAAAAAATAACTAATTGCATAGTTGGGTTGTAAATCACGAGGCGAATCTTTTGAGCCTAGTTGGGCCACGATTGGACAATATTTTCACACAAATTTGTTGTCACAAATGAGATTAAAAACATAAAAATAAATAATTGAACCATAAGAAAGACAAATAAAAAACTCAAATTGACGTGTAACTAAACGAGGCCCAAACATAGAAATATGAACCATAAGAAAAACAACTCAAATTGATGACCATTTCAATCCTGGTGAGTTCAACTGTACAACTTCAATTTCACCCGCCTGAAACATGCCTCTCTCTCTACCATTTCAGCTCTTCTCCCTATCTGTAGCCGTTGACGTTGACATATAGCTCGCTCAATGGTAGGGCAAAACCATGGCATAATTTAGGGTGAATCTAAAGCAGGCTCATGCAGAGCAGAATTCTCGTCGTTAGTCGTCACACTCAACAAGTCATTGCCTTGCTGATGAGCAAAAAAAAAAAAAAAAAAAAAAGAAGCAAAACTGGGATGATTTATTACAGGCTCTTCAGCCTCCAGTCAGTGGGCAAATACCGCCAGCCTGCCCTCAGTTGGATTGGGAGCCCAGCTTGTCTTTAGTTAGCAGAGGTTGATGGGCTTCCCTCTTTAGTAGTCTCTGAACCAGTGAGTGGTCTGTTTCTCCCAGACCGAGAACGTACATTGTTACCCACAGGGAATGGCTCCTGATAATAAGAACGTGTGCAACTCTGTGTCAGTCATTTCACAAAATGGTTTGTACAAGTTAAGGATTAGCGACAGGTTTGTACAGTTTGTGAGCGGGACTGCTACGTGGGTTCAGTATAGTCTTCACTAAGGTATACAGTGATGACAACGAGAGTATTACACGTACCTGATCTCCTGCATGTGGACCATCTTTGTGGAAAAGTATAGGACGGCACCATTTCTCTTCATTCATCAGGCTAGAATTCTGAAAATGATCAATCAAAGCATTCCTTCCCTGGATTCTGGCATATGCAAGTGAGGCCACTTTCTCACTATTGAACTTCTCCCATTTCTTGCCATTGAATGTCTGAAAAAAAAATATCAACTCCAGTTACTTCTTCTCATATTCAATACAGGAGTTAAACTGGATATATTTTCCCTTACTGTGTGGTATCAAGTAAGGCATGGGCACATCAATGTACCTTGTAAAATGGAATTATGTACTGTGGATCTATCATATTGATGAAAGCATAGCCCACGTTACATTTGTTCTGAGGAAAACAAAAGCCGCAGGAGTCAGACCCTATGGATCTCACTACAAGTTCCATCCTTCATGCTTCGGGGGAAATATAATAACATACCTTAAAATCAATTGGAAGATAGATGAAATCATAGGTTCCTCGGTGATTCTCATCAATGACAGCCAAAAGCAGCTTACAGTTGTACCTGTTAAGGCATTGACTTTAAGTCTACCAAACAAAAAAGGCTAACTTGATACAACAACCTGGGTATGGAATCAAAAGTTGCCATAAGGTGTAAACGTACTTATTAGGAATGTTTTTTATCATCAGTGTGGTGCGCGAGTCTTCACCCTTAGCTATGCGGTCAAGGTCCAGCTCAAACTGCCTCTTGTTCTCAGACTGGGCAGCATTTCCATCATGCCTGCGGCTCCTTATCCGATCATTAGTTGCATCATATGAGGTGGAAACATGCACCATAGGATTCCTTCCGCTGGTCGCATGAAAAATTTGCTGAATTGATGGAAACCCAGCACTTACGGGGGAGAACATGGTCTCCCTGTAATTTCCTCTGGCAGATGCAAATACAGAGAGATCTGATGGATACAGTTGAGGGCTGCCAGGAAACCCTACACTTTCAAGGGATCCTGGATGAAAAGTGTGTGCATTTGCAAAGCCACCAACACTGTTTGGAGCTGAACCCAAGTGATGTTGGTCCATAGGATGGGCAGCAGTGCGCGGCACGTGAGGAAGCATAGCAGGAAAACAATGCATATGCACTGGTTGCTGAAAGTTAGACCACAGCATTGGAGCAGAGGGGCTTTGAGGAAAACCATTTGAGTTACTCCAGGTATAGTGATGTCCATGAAGGGGGCAACTTCCAATTCCAGTAACTCTAAATGCTGCAAAACAAACAAACAAACGATGAACTTTGAAACAGAACGAAAGAAAGGAGCATGACGCAATCTTATCGGCAATAACCCATAAGCATAACATCAGCTAACACATCAGCGTTTGTACCCATATACATGTGCATGGCAACAATACATATGTGTAATTAAATCCAGTGGAAATAAAAAGGAGCACCAATTTTACAAATCCATGCTAAACAGGTGAAGCAGTTAAATAAAGCATTGAAAAGACAAATTAGAAGCAGTTTGCCAAAGAAATTTTACCTTCATTTCGATCAGAGGGATGACCATGAAGGTCACTGTGGTCAACTTTGTGATTATTATAGTCTATTCCTTCAGTTAATTTGAAGTTAGAATTCCTTGCATTTAATGTCATGGAATTAGAGCCATTGCAAATACCATTATGACACTCTGGCAGTGAGTGTGGGTGGAAGGCTTGCAGTCCACCTCCAAAGTTGCCATGACCAAGCGATCCACTAGGTTCACCAAGAGCAGTTTTATTACTGTGCTGCCGTGTAGATTCAATTCTGATAGGCGACGACAACTTCTGAGGAGCATTCACAGAGAAGCCATGTTGTGATTTATCGTGTTGTGGTCTAACTGGAGAATATAAATTACAAACAGTGCTGCTCTCCCAACTTTTAGGGTCTAACTTCCCTGTTTGACATGTGAAAAGAAGGTGCAGGCTCAAAATGTATGAATACTAGGAAGGGGCGAATAATGTTAAAAATGACTACAACTCATATGTTACATACCAATGGTCCCAAGTGGAGAGTTCTTAAGTTGGTGAGCTACGGCATTTTGTTTCTGTTCTCCAGAACATTGCTCTGTGAAGCTGGTAAGCACAGAGAAAACATGTTACTTCACCACATAAACTGAGAGGGTTTGGTGGCTATATAGTATAACTTGCCAACCAGAATGCATGGGAATGGAAGTTTAGAGTTCAGTTGAAGTTGTACGTTACTCAACCATTAGACATGATAAAAGCACTAGTTATTGGCTATTTGTTTGGTTCTCATGCAAATCCTATTGTTAGAAGGACTTGTGCAAGTTGGTCTCGAATCACCGTGATGGAAGCACCACAAAGGCGACAAGAGAAACTGTGAAGCAACACTTGTTTTCCTTACACCTATAAGCACTTGGTTACTTTTTTTGTCCCACTACCCATATATTACTACTTGCAATATATTTGGAAAATCTGCTAGCATATTAGTCCCATGTAATGAACAAAGGTGATAGTGTTCGAGAAAAAAAATGAAGATGATATTATACAGTATATGTATGACAAGATAATTGGTTGTTATGAGATGCTACTGGAAATGGTGAAATAATGCCATCAAAGTTAATTACCAAGATCCTGCTCCTCCAGAACTGCTATGCTCAACCTTGATTTGTGAGCATGACATGTCACCCTTGTTGAGGTCATTCAGCGCTTCTTGTGCTGCTCTGATATCATAGAATTCTACAAATTTCTTATTGCTGCTTGCAGGAGCCTTGTAAATCTATAACCCAAAAGAAAAGGAAGATCGTCAGAATAGTTTGGAACTCAAATTTCACGAAGAATATTCAGAAGTAATATTACCTCCTTGACATCGCCATAAACACTAAATTTTTGGAGAAGATCGTGGCTGGAGATGGAAGAGTCAATAAGAGATACCACCAGTGTTCCGTTGTTGGGATCTTTGTTTGGAACATTGTCCTAGCGAAGCATCACACAATGATACCATCAACACATTATACATATTTGGAGCATTAAGCTAGCTATATTAGTCTACTTATTAAAGAGGACTCTGAACTGCATTCTCATTCCTTTTTTCAGCCTAACACATACGGAAATTCTATGAGGTGAAAGAGCCACGAAGATCCATCATGTAAGTGGTCAAAAGGAAACACTGAGAGAAGAATGCCATGCTGTGGTCCAATTCCAGGTTTATAGAGTATATGTCAAGTCGCTATATTTTAATTATCAGCAGTTTTCCCTGGGTGACAAGTACATGATCCTCAAATTTTTCATGTAGTCATGCCACCTTTTTGAGTTTTGACACATAGCAAATAAAGAATGTTTTATTCTGTCTTTCTTATTAAGGCATAAACCACTTGCATAATGACAAATTAATTTAACAAATTAAACAGGGGACAAGTTACTTAACATTTCCACTGCAAGAAAAGTTCTAGTGTGTTTACCTTAGGAAGGGAAAATTGAACATCAAGCTTCATCAGCCCCAAAGGTTTGTTATGGAGTGCTCTCATTGCGTCCTGTGCAGCTCTAATGTCATAGTAAGACACTGTAACAACTCCATGGCTCTTGCAGGATGTGTGGAATGTCTGTATGTCCCCATATTGCTGGAGGTCCAAATGAATATCATATTACGTATTTGGGTCTGGAAAGACAGTATTTACTAAGAGAAAATCAATATCAAGAGAATGAGAAAAAAATTGAAACCTGAAACATAACCCTTAAATCAGAATCCTCGATGCCTGGATTAATATTTTTTACGATAAGATCTCTGGAATGGTGATTATCGATAGAGTGCTTCCCAGAAAATTGACTCTTGAAAGACACTTCACGAAATTTGTTGACATTGTTGGAATCATTATGCTCTAGCTCCAAACCTCCTCCAGTGTAGAATATATCTTCATCCGCATCATCCTGGTTAGACAAGCCAGTGTATTCGAAGCCATCAGTAATTCCCGATATCAAGTCATCGTCATCGGGAAGGAGATCTCCAATAGTTTGAGCTTCCATTTCTTTCATGGACCCTAGAGGTTCATCTCCATCACAACCAGAATCATTTGCATCTGCTGATTGGCCATAAACACCATTTGACATCAATCTTGCTGCTGCAGCGTTGAGGCAACAGGGGAAAACATTGTCAAGGAAAATAATGAAATTGGCTAATAGCACATTTCGGATGAAATGGTGCGTGCCACGCAATAGTGATGGTACCAGCTTTCCAATCTATAGTAAGTATTAGTTTCTTCAAAAATGCAAGGGGACTCACATTTTATACTGAAGACTTCAGTGAAGGAGCTGGATGAAGGGCAATCTCCATAGTCATGAACATGTTGATCAGCACTAGTTTGTTCAACAAAAGCTGTCCCTCCTGTAGACAAGCCAAGACTGGACCTGGAGCTACTGAGGAGATCACCCCAAGAAATCGATGGTATGCCAGGAGCAATTTCTTGTTGGCCCACCAAATTACCGAGGTTAAGCATGCCCAGCTGCCCCTTGAAGGCTTGGCCTTGTTGATGTTCCAGACTACCTGCAGGACTTGAGCCCATGAGATGGACCTTATCAAGTGGAGAAGTGAAAATAGGCTTGCTCCCTGACATGAACAAATACACTCAGTTCTGGAAGAGCTGTTCAATCTATTGTCATGTTACAGCCTTCAACAAATGAGACTGATGATATGTTGATCAAGGCATTTAATTGTTAACTGCGCTCACTGAACCATCCAACTAACTCCTACCTAATGGTCTTGAGCAAAAGTTGTATAAACATTCCAGGAATAAGGGATGGGCAGGCTCAATCCCTGCCCAACTGCATCCAAAATGCGTACTAAAAATTGGGTGCTGATGAATTGGGCAACCTAGGTGGCATGCATCTAGCAGTCCATATGGGACTTCCTAGCAAGAGAAAGCATGAACTAAAACAAGACAGCAGACCAGCTAAGTTTCTGGTTTAATCAGTTAGCTATTGATAATAAGCCGCAAAGAAAATTAGGCGAGAACCGAGCAGAATATCTCCCCATCCCCGCCCAATTTGTAAACATGAATCATGAGCTTATCAGTTGATATCTGCAGGACGAGCTGGACAAGGCAAGTTAGGTATCTATCATTTTAGGAGATTTAATTTATTTAAGGTACAATAACTCCACTAACTACCAGCAGCAAGTATAGAAAGGTCCATACATTTTGCAAGGGTCAATACATGAGAAAATGAGAGAGGGAGGGAAAAAAGGCCTAACTGACAGTTTGCATCATGCAAGAAGCAACAATAATATGAAATGAAACGGCAGCCAGCAGTTATTAAAAAAATGAAGGATGTTCCACACCTTTGTGATCGACCATTGACTCTGATGATTTCCAGAATCCAACTTTTCTCTGTGTAAGAAAGACACGATTTTGCATAATTATTCTGAGAAGAGAAAGTGGGGGAAAAAAGAAGCAAGCTAGCATTTTGTTGCTAACCTCAGTAGGGACAAGATCCTGGGAGAAGAATGATGAAGATGACGATTCTGACAGGGGAACAAACGGGGACAGGTGGCTCCTGTCAACGGCTCCGGACGCTATCACCATGGGTGCAGGATTACAGGATGCTTGTTTTATTTGGCTGGGCTAAGTCTGTTGTCTGCGTATGGCACGGCACCCAGTTTTGCTTGCTGAGGGAAACCAACCCAACCAACTCAACTCAAAAACTGAAACGGCTGGAGGTTAAGGCCCCTGTCCTGTCATTAACTGCTTCCTGCTTAAGAAACATCGAACGATGAATGGGGTGATGAGGAGGAGAACATCAAGCCAAAGTCTGATTCATTCATTACAGGTAGCTACTCTTATCTCATTGTCATTGATGAATAGACAGCAGGAAATGAAGACAGGTTTTCTGGATCATGGCCATGGAATGAATTACATTATTCTTTTAAAGTAAGCAAGTAAATAATAGCAATATTAGTAGTAATAATATGAGAGATAATTCATAGCGATAGGAGTAAAATTGATTAGGGCAGGGAGCGATGTGGAAAGAAAGAAAACGTGTGCAGGTAGAGAAAAAGGCAGAGAGGCGAGAAGACAAGAAAAGGTTGCTTTTGCTTGCTAGTTTTTTCATCAGATCAGAAGAGGAGGGAGAAAAACAAAAAGGGAAAAGGTGACGTCCTGTGTCCTGTCCTGTACTGTAATAAGAGAAAAAATACTACTAGTCGGAGGCGGCATTAATCAATCTCCATTGCTATTGGTCTTGGGTAGCATAGAGCAAGAGAAAAGGGAGGAGAAAAAAGAAAAGAAAAGAAAAGAAAGAAAGAAAGAACTGACCGAAGCAATGAGGGAAGGGAAGGGAAAATCCGGTGCAGTGGTTCTTGAAAGCTTTGCTAATGGCTTATGGGTAGCATGAATGTGGAAGGCCACCTCCTCTGGTCCTGAATGAACCCCAGACTAATCAGCAGGCGGGTGTGGCTGCCCCCCTGTGCTATGGATGGATGGATTTGTAAGTCGTACTCCTGTCAGAGCCTGCTGGCTGGCTTGCTCCTCTGTCTAGTTCTTGTGGTTGATGCTAATACTAATAGATAGACAGTGTTGCAACAGCAAAGCATGCCT
This sequence comes from Chrysopogon serrulatus, assembly GCA_015844335.1. NCBI lineage: Eukaryota > Viridiplantae > Streptophyta > Magnoliopsida > Poales > Poaceae > Chrysopogon > Chrysopogon serrulatus. Next base: position 78,146 of record JADLZL010002010.1, read on the forward strand.
TGTGAGATGAGAGGAAGAGAAGCGAGGCAAAGAAGAGGAGGAGAAGTGGAGAAGGCATTGCTTTGGCTTGAGGTAGGAAGAAGCAGAGATGGACGGGATTGGTGGAGTGCAGTGTTGGAGAAAGGTAGAGGAGAATGCAGACGACAGTGAGATTAGACAGAAATGGAGATGGAAATGGGCGGAGGAACGGAGGAGGAGGAGGAGGAAGAGGATAAGCTACGCAGCACGCCTACGCGATTCCATTCCAATCCAATGCAACCGGGGCAGCCTCTACTAGTTGCCTTGGCCTCCATTTCCATTAATTAATTCTCCCGCACCGCAAGCAAAGCAAGCCCAAATCACCTTGAGCTTCACCTTCTTCACCTGTGTGTGAGGGGGGGTGGGATTGATTGGCTTGGCTTGGGGAAGCAAAGCAGCACATACATGGCTTGCCGCCGCACGCAACGCCAATACTTCCGCCATTACGCAAACAGCAAGCTAAATCACTTGGCCGGCAGGCCGCAGTTACTGGACTTGGGATTCACGGATGGGATGGGAGGAGGCCTAGGAGTAGAGCTAGAGCAACTCTATCTCTATCAGTATGATGGAAGATTAGATCAATCGACATACTCCTGCCTGCCTGCTTACTACTCCTTCCTTCCTGGACTCTTGTGTGCTGTGCTGTGAGAGGGACTTCAAAGCTCTAGAGGAAGAGAGGAATGATTGATGCAGGAATGAATAATGCAGGATACTATAGAAAAGAGTAGATTGATGGACAGATGCATGTACAGTATTATGCCATTGCCGCCGTACGTACCTCTAGGTCGCCACCAACGATGCAATGCAACCTCACACTGCTGCTTCCTCGTCGGAGGGTTCGCCGGCCGGAGCCCGAGGAGACGAAAGGCTTGTCGATCGTGTTTTTCAACACAACTCGACTCCGAGGCCGCTTGTGTTCGCGTTTCTTGTGCTTGTGGGTTGATTTGACTGATGAGAGAGAGAAAGAGGTACTTAGGGCCTTGTTTAGTTTTTCAACACTCTCGATCAATTATTTCCATATAAATAGGCCGCTGGGTTGTAAATGTGTTCAATATTTACCACAAACAAACGAGGTCTTCGTTTCTTGTGCTTCACAAATGGTTTCCCACATGTAAATAGATTAAATATAAATAAAAAAAAATAACTAATTGAGTTGGGTTGAAAGAGAGAAATCTTTTGAGCCTAGTTGGACCACAATTGAACAATATTTTTACAAACAAACTAGGGCTGCTTTCTCTAAACAAGGCCTAGGCTGCCTGACCCCTGTCTGTGTGTGTGTATACTCCTCGGCGTTATGTTCGGTTGGGTGGGGAACAATAATGATGAATCGATGCAGAGCCCGCAGGCAGAAGTCAGAGAGAGAGAGATGCTGCTGCTGCAGCCTGCAGTCCAAGTCTCCAACACATGAACCGCCGGATGATGATAAGAACAAGGAAGATGAATCAATTATTAGCAGCAGCATTTTACATTTATTTATTTATTATTTACAAATGATACGAGAATAGTGCTCTCGCCTTCCTATACTTAATTTAATTTAATCCGTCTAATCTAATAATCTGCTGAAGCCTGGAGGTCCTTGTTTTGCTGTTCCTGCCGCGGGAAACACGAGGAAAGCCTGGATGGGAAGAGAGGGGAAGAGATCAGCCACAACACAAGTCACAAGAAACAAGAAACGCCTCCGTTCACGCGTCTGCGATGGATGGAATGTGGGAATGGGATACTCCTCGGCGGCAGGCTCACGCTCGCTCTGCCGTCCGTTAGCTCTCTTTTTCTTTTAAATGTATATAAAAAATACTTACTAAATTCTTTTATATTATAATATGAGAGGTACACAAATCATCACCGTTCACCAAATTTTTTTTTGCTAAATTTAATTGCTACTCTCTGCACGTTTCTTTTTTCGAGTTGCTGGAGTGTGGAGCAAACTCAGTATTAGCAATTCTTGACACCACCTCGTGCTGCCAACAACAACAGTTAGAATTAATAAAACTTGCTCAAATGTGACAAATTATTAATGTTAACAAGTCCTCTATCTACCACCCAAACACCTTCTACTGCGGTCCTAATGAATTGTGTACTTCTAGTTATCGTGCTTTGATTCTCAATCGAAAAAACCTCTGAGAATCCCGCTATATGCTTTGACTATTTTATCATGTGAAGTATTTTTATACTATAACAACTAATTAGAATCGTGATACCATTCTCTTATATAGATTGGATTAGATTTAAATAGTTTGATTTTGATCAGACTCTTAAGTGTATTTATTCTCTTTGGTACGCGAGGGAGCTGTATCCGGTGCCTTCCTGCTCTGCACGTCCACACTTACTCCCTCCGTTCCCAAAAAAGACGACGTTTTGGGTGTTCGTGCTACAAGTTTGACTCGATTTGTAGAAAATATATATAATATTTATATCTTCAAATAAATTTGTTAAAAAACTAGATCTAAAGATCTTTTCAACAATACTAATTGTGATACTAATCGATATTATTTACTATTTTTAAAAACTAGTAAGATGCCCCGCGCGTTGCTGCGGGTATGAAGTAAAAATATAAAGAGTTTATAATGGTTAAAACTATGAATTAATAGATACATATATATGGATGTAGTAGGTCAATTGCGGAGGTTGTATCTATTGACATGGTATAGATTATTTGAACATGGCATCACCCAAATCTCATCTATACACATGTTTTAGAGGACCACATGTAATCTATGTGATATGCAGTTTTTTGCTAGTTTTTTTTCTTACAAACGGGGTTTTTCTTAGAAACGATTTAATTTTTTTGCAAAAAAGTTATTGAAATATATTCATGTGGGGTCTTGTTTTGAAGAGTTTATTGCGAGGAACACCATGGTGCAATTGGATTTTAATTACGATACTTGGTTTAGGCGCTACGACTTTTTTCTATTTCAAAAGAAATAGCTAGTGGAAAATAAATGAGAGTCTTAATGGAGGTAACTCCTGACAGCTGACGTGGCGCAAGGAGAGGAGAGAAAATTAGCTTAGTGGGGGTTTCGTTTATAGGAGATATAGATTGCCGGCAATCATTTCTTGAGAAGCGAGAACGACATTTTTTTAGGACGGAGGGAGTAATTTGGGCCATCCTTTCTCGTTTCCTGGACTATTTAAAAAATATATATATAGTACTATACTTACCGGATACTCTGTTTTTTTTTTTTTATCGATATGTCTTGTGTCGTGCAAAACAAAGCAAGCAAGCAATCGTTGCTGTCGCTGTCCCACGGCACGTTTGCAAGCAACTCGTGGAGAAGAAAAGAAAATCCAACTGGTGAGCTGAGTCCAAACAATTGTTCGTTTCGATTTCGAATCGAAAACAAGCATAGCAGCACCTCTATAAAGAGAGTCGACAACTAGAACCAAGTCTACTGGCAATTGAATATGCTCTGCTCCGTTTCATGAAGCAAGACATATATAGGGGGTGTTTTGAGGCTGCTCCGCTCCACGTTTTTCAACTCTGCTCCACGTTTTTTTGCCAAACGGTTTCAGCTTCATGCACGCAACTTCAGAAAAAAAGATGGAGTTGTGAGAGCACCTAAAGAGGTAATCCACAAACTCCAGGTTTTTGTAGAGCTGCTCCACGGTGGAGTTTGTGGAGCAGTCCCAAACACCCCCATAGACACCACTTCAAAATTTATCTTGCAATTGCAAAACAAGGGAGGCAACACACTAGTATATCTAAGTCCCAGGAGTTCGAAATCGAATGCCACTATTTTGTTTGTGTATTTTAGAAATTCTATATTCCCTCCGTCTTAAAATACTTGACTTTAAACTTGACCACATGAATTTATTGATGAGTGAAAAAGATATTGTGCTAAAAACATAAGAGAGACAAAGAGACGAAGACGGAGATATATTGAGAAAAAAAAGAAAGGTATATCCAGAAAAGGAGAAATATGAAAATATTTTAAGATGAAATTTAAAGTTATAAAGTCAAATATATTGAGATGGAAATAGTATTTCAATTTGCCAAGAAAAATAAGAATCGGAGATTGAAACGGTTGGAACAGTTGTCATCAAGGCAAGATGCGAGTCAAAAAGGTAATAACATTCGGGTGGTTGGTTTTCATACGCGCTATATAAGACGTGGTTCTATTTTGCTACCTTTTTTTTTGTTCATAGTTATTATTATAATGAGATATATGTAAGAAGATGTGATTCCAGTTCGTCCGAAACTACATTTTAATGAACTCTTCTTTATCACAGAAAATCATAAACACCTGCTTGGCAATCAATTTCATATTCGATTTATTCGGTTTTTTATCTGTCCATTTTCTCAATAAATACTCACATGCGTCATTATTAAAATACTAATAATTAAAAAAAAGTCATGAATGAATTGTTCTGCTGCAACTGCAGTGGATGTGATGGATATGGATAAGGTAGACTGAAAAAAGTACATGCATGATTAGAGTCATGATTGATCAGTAGATTATATAATTAATAATATAATTAATATAAGAGAGATACTCCATAGTAGTACAATATAATGGATTCGCTGCTCTTTTTTTTTTTTCCTTTTGTTTTTTAGATAGTTAGAATCGATTCGCTGCACATTTGCTCAAGAAAAGGGAAACTAAACTCTACTACAGGTAATGCTTGGCCCAGCCCAGCTGCTGGCACTTGGGCTATTATTGGGCTTCTTTCTTGGGCCTCAGCCCCCTCCCTCCTCTCTGAAGAGGCTGAGCCGTCTTCTCTACCGTCACCGTCTCCCTCTCCCACGTCGTCGTCGCTCAGCCGCCGGCCGCCGTTCCCCCTCTCCTCCATCCCATCCCTGATCCCTCTGCTACCTCCGCCGGATTCCACCTGGGCGGAGTCAACCCTCCGTACCTTGTGTTGTGATATTGGAGTCAGTCTCAGTTGAAGCGGAAGGGAAGGAACCGTGTGGGGCCGGGCCTGGTCTGGTTCTGGTTCTGTCTGGCCGAGGAGAGGAGAGGAGAGGAGAGCAGAGGAGAACCCAGCCAGAAACTTCTTCTTCTTTCCCCTCTCCTGTGTCTGTGTCCTGTTCCTGCCTGCTAACCGACTTTTAACTGGACGGAAATTTCCCTCCCCATCGTCTCGGCATCGTCGTCTCCTCCTTCTCCTTCTCTTGCACGTTCCTCTTCTTCCTAGGACTCCTACTCGGTCGATCCCAACTCCCAGTCGCCTATATCCTTTCTTTCTTTATTCCTCTCTTCATCTACTAGACTAGATTATTAGATTGGGGACCCGGATCCTTCCTGTTAATTACACAACAAGCAAGCAAGGCCGCCCTCCCGCCGGCGACATGAAGAAGATCTTCGGCGCCAAGAAGAACAAGGATCCGCCGCCCACCATCCAGGACGCAACCGACAGAGTATGTGTCTATCATCCACCACCAAGTTCCTTCCTTCATTCCTTGTATATCAATCCAATCCAATTCAATCACTGCAGATTCATTCATTTTCATTCATAAGAAAGATGTATCGATCAATTGAATCGTTGCTTGCAGATCACCAAGCGCGGCGACACCGTCGATGAAAAGATCAAGAAGCTCGATGCCGAGCTCGCGCGCTACAAGGAGCAGATCAAGAAGACGCGCCCAGGCCCGGCGCAGGAGGCCGTCAAGGCACGAGCCATGAGGGTCCTCAAGCAGCGCAGGATGTGAGCCCCGTCCCCTCCTCCCCTCCTCCTCCTCCTCCTCTCATTTTTTTGCCCCTCCCCTTATCCTGCTCCCTCGACTCGTAAGTAGATATTATACTTAGAATTAATTACGATAACTACTTTCCAGCCTACCTGCAATGCTTGTTTGCATCTACTTACCCATCTTTAGTTAACTGCTGCTTGGGATTGTGCTGAATAATCAGTGCATTCTATAAATACACAATTGGTGTCTTACTTGTTGGTACATACACACATTTTAGTTAGTCTGTCTATAGTCCTATTTCTATAGATAATAATATATACTGTGCCATATCAGTATAAATAAGTATCTATCTATAAATTGATTGTCTGAGGTGTGCTAATACCAATTTAACAAACAACATATCCAATGCTTTTCTTCTAGGCAGGTGAAAATGGAATTGCTTTTATACTCGCTCACCGCCTTAATTAGAACATACATTCTTTTAGAGAATCTTCCATCCATCAATGGATAATAATCTGTTTTTATATTTTCCTTATTACATACAGGTACGAGGGGCAGCGTGATATGCTCTACAACCAAACATATAACCTTGACCAAGTTGCTTTTGCTGCAGAGGGACTTAAAGATGCTCAGCAAACTGTATGTATACCTCCAGAGTTACCTAAGAAAAACCTTCATTTCTTTTGCCGCTTTCCCTTCTAGAATCCTAGGCTCACACTCAAGTGCTTCTCATTGGACAGATGACTGCGATGAAGGCTGCCAATAAAGAGCTCAAAGGGATGATGAAAACTGTCAAGCTCGAAGATATTGATGTATGTTATCTAGCATTCTCTCCTCTTACTCTTACCAGATTCCTCATGCCTTCAGTATTCACGCCTTACATGCATTTCAACATTGTTGCTTATTTTCCTGTTTGATTCTGTATCTGATTATGTACATACCTCCTATATATGATCCGTAGAGCATGCAAGATGAGATGATGGACCTTATGGATGTGAGCAATGAAATACAAGAAACTCTTGGCAGAAGCTACAATGTCCCTGATGATATCGATGAGGAAGAACTTATGGGAGGTATGGTTCAAGCATATCTGCAGCTCGATTTCTCTTGGATAATAGTTTGCAAACGCCATATTTATTTATATTTCTCAAACTGCATACATTGCTACAAAGCTTTTACAAAGAAGGAAAAACTCATTTCTCTCTATGCTGTCCTCATTTTGTTTCTTGGAAAATGCAGAGCTCGATGCTTTGGAGGCTGACATGGACTTTGAATCAGAGTCAGTCCCATCTTACCTCCAACCAGACCAAGAATCTGAACTTAACTTGCCTGCTGCACCAACTGGCCATGCAGCAGTCCCAGCAAACCAGCAGCAGGTAGTGGAATTATCGTGAGAGAATGATGTTAGATGTTGCATATACTTTGATTTTATTGTTGCTTTCATACTCATCATGGTAGTTAGTTGGTTTTATTTATCTTTGTCATGTGCACTAACCACCAATTAGCTCCTAGAACAATATGAAAGCCTATTGCAACATGGGCCCATGTTTTTCTTTAAAAAAATTATCTCAAAAAATGAGCACATTTCAACTTTATCCCAATGATCAACAGAGTAGAAAAACATGATGAAGGAGAAGATAAAACTAAGAATGTTCTCTCTTTTTTGGATGGTGGTTTATAAGGTAGAAAACGGGTAGCTGAATTCCAGTTGAACATGGATGTAATGAGTATCTGACATCTGAGCAACTTAGCTAGGCTCAGCGACCCACGAGCATGGAAAAATCTTAAAGTTGGATTTGTTTCTAGTTTGCTTGCCTGCCTGCAGTGGCATATAACAACAGCTCCATGGTGGATCCATATAATAATAATAATCTGCTTGTTTTACATTCCCTTTTGGAGCAGGAGGATGAGCTAGGGTTGCCTACAGTACCACAAGCATCCATTCGGACCTAGTTAACAGAATCACGTTTCTTGGATCAACGATGTAAAGAGAGTGGTATGATATCTACAGTTGGATGTAAAATATTCTTATGTACCACAACACTTAAGATTTTTGTCACCTCACTTGTGGACGGTGTAAATCTGATTGAATTGAATTGTTTGGGACACAATAAGATCCTCCTCTTGTATTTGGTGGTGGAGGGCTGTGCTCTGCCCTGTATGGTTGTACATACTACAGACCAATGTATGAATTCACTAGCGTATCTATAATATGTATCGTTCAAAATGTTGAGCATCATCTATATCTGGCAGTGATAAAAATAGTACAGGGCTCTGCCGGCCTAGTTGTGCAGGGACAAGGATTGCAGGTTGCACAGTGCCCACACACACGAATGCTGCGTAGAAGAGATGGTGTTATTATTTGCTTTCATGCATGGCGAGGGTACCTGCTTGCTGCTACTAGCTTTGCAACAATGAATGATAACGTGCAGTGCAGCAACAATATGAAGTGCTGTAACAACTGGAATTGGCATGGGATCTTTTCAAAGGCGTCCATTTCTTCTATTCTTGCCTTACTGAAGCTAAACTTTACATTACCACAGCCTCGAAGCAAACATATCTGGAAAGCTAATGGTACAATCCATAAAAGGAGGGGAGAAAACAAACCTATATAACATCCACTTAAGCAAACACAAATATTCTTTGCTCAAATGAATCATCAAAGTTAGACGCACAGCTCAGATTTCACCTGAGATAGGTGCTCGATCCAAAACCAGCCACATTCTAGTCCTGGACTACTTCATTACACTGATTCACTGATACATGGGAACAAACCCATCAAAATTTGTAAAGTTCCTTCGATGAAAACCAACTACTGCAAAATTGGTGGTAGATCAACGGATCTATCCAACTAGCGCTTCTTCTTGCTTCCTTTTGTAGCACTTGATTGTGATGGCCTGGTAATCAAGTTACACAAACACACTAACAAACAAAAATACTGTCTGACACCATATTCCCCAATAAATATCTGCAAACCGACAGTTTAATAAGTCATGTGTTCATGATGGTCTAAACAAAATGCAAGTTCAAGTGTAAAGGTGTCAACTCATCGCTGATCTTAACCATTTGTACAAATTAGAAGCATTGGAACCGCTACGTGTTTGAGGGTTGTACAACACTACAATAGATTTTCATGAGCAAGCACAGTTGTAAAAAATGCGCAGCGGGGAGGTGGATTGGGCTAGTGGATTGGAGGAGAGGAGGGAGGAGAGGGCGGCTAGGGGTGGCGGCGTGGAGGCAGGGCGGCGCGTGGGAAGGAGGAAGGAGAGAGGAGCGCGGAAGATTGGAATAAAGGACTTTCGCCTAATTACTTCTTGATTCAATCTGTTACAATTCCCTATTATTTATAGTCCTGAGTGGACTCTAACGGGAAAGTCCTTATCGAACACGGACTTTTCCAGTTTCCCTATTCTGAATTCCATAAATAATAATTAATAAAAGGTAACTCGGGGATTGAAAAGCAGGCGGCGAGGTGGGGGCTCGCTGGCTAGGGGGGGCGGCGGCGCTTTGCCGCCTAGGGGCGGGCCATGGGGGCCCCGCCCGCCGCTTGCCGTTCTCTTTTAGCCCATTTGTAGGCCCATCATGCTCGCCAAGGGTCATCATCTTCATCTGACGTGTGACAACAGTGGTAAGTGCTCTAGGTGATGGTTAGAAGCTGATATTCTAGGAGAGGTTTTGGGTTAATTAGCTTTTTTTTTTTTTTTTGGTACGGCTATTAGATCTTCAAATGGCACGTATGTGTAAAAAATTTATTCATGGTGTGAATTCGCCTTCTATCTAGCTAATGTGTGTATTTTTTTTTGCGTGTTCATAAATAACATTTTCATATTTGTAGTAAGGAAGAATGATTCTTTTGGCTAAGTTGAAAGAAAGAATGTCAAAAGGATGCTTTTGGATATGGTAGAATCGAGTTGTGACCCAAAAATGGAAAATTTCACTCGTTGATATCGTTTGCAAGCACCACAAATATCAAGATCATGCCATAGTAGTAAGACTATCTCAAATAGGAAAGGCATAAGAAGCACCTAAATCCAAAATGCATATCCTAGGTTATGAAACAAAGTTGAACAGAGTACCCATACTGATAACCTACTTTGGGTTTTAGAGAAAGTAGAAACTAAATATGAGCATTCTCTCTTCTCAACCCATTTTTATTCTTTTTTGCATTCCTTATTGGAGAACACATGAAATGAATATACTGTGAGGCGAGATCTCATTATTGTAGAGATGGTCTAAGAACTGCCACCTCTTGCTACTATTGCTCAGGTCAGTCCAGGTACATCCAAGGTCCCAAAAAGGACGGTAAATAACTGCCGGCAATTTTTATAAATACTAAATATCATCGGATCCGGAAAACATAGTTTTTTAATAAATTTATTTGGAGATAAAAATATTATACATATTTTCTATAAAATGAATCAAACTTGTAAGACGAACACCCAAAACGTCATCCTTTTTGGGACGGAGGGAGTAAACATGATTTCATGATTATGAGGGGGTTTCATATGTAAGAGAAATTTTGGCTACCTCTCCATTTGGCCTTTTCTTATCTATCTATCTATCTATCCGTCCGCAAAGGAAGGGAGTGCACAGAGTCTTCCCTTCCCACCCCATTCCATCCTCCAGCAACCATCTCCTCCTAAACCCTCTTCGTCCTCTTCATCCCCATCCCCTTCAATGGCAGCGGCGGCGGCGGCTGCCACCACCTCCTTCGCTACCCTCGTAAGCCGAGACGCCGCCTCCTCTTTGCCCACCAACTCTCAACTCTTCAATCGCCTGACGGACCCTTCTCGTGTTGCTTGCAGGCCGTCGCGCGCTCGGCATCGGCGGGGCAGCGATCTCTCGTCGCCTCCAAGGCCACCCCTCGCCGCTTCTCTCCCTCCGCGGCGGCCGCCTCCCCTCACAGGCCGTCTCCTTCTCCGGGGGCCTCGCGGCGTCGCCCTCCCACAGCCGCGCGCGCTTCGCCACATCCGCCAGCGCCGAGCCCAAGGTACCATCTTTACGTTGCTGGGTTCCCGCTCTCTCTCTTCTTTTCTTCCTATGTAATTAATCTATCTATCTAGCAGCTCGAGTGGCTACCGGCCTGCGATAAAGTTTGCATCTTTTTTTCCCATTCTATTTTACCGGGGATTGATATTAGTATCCTTTATTACTGTAATAATGAAGCTAATTTGCAGTCCTGGCCACTTAGACAGCTTTTGGAATTCCATCCGCTTTAGATGTCAAACTTCCTGCTATTCCACCTTGTTAAATTGGACTTGCGCTTTTAGTTCAATGGGGCATGTTAATTAAATTTTAAGTCACGACTAAAATTTGTGGAGACATCATAAGTTGTACTTGCGGCACATCATCAAGGATTTCTGTTTCTCTTTTATTCTGATAAAATGATTGAATCTTCAGACACTAGGATGCCATGGGGCACTCAACGCATCAGGGACCCTATATCTGTGTCCATTACAACCACATTAGCCATTACTTGCACGTGGGAGCAGATGTGCAATTCCATTTAAGTGAGAAACTGTGAGCTAGGCATTTTTGTGGTTGCATTCAGTCCATGTATACCTATTTTTTTTATAACACATTTATACCTATGTTATTTTAGTTTGTGAGCCATCCTAGAATTTTACACCTATGTTAATGTGGTTCTTGTGACTTTTGCAGGAAGCAGACCTTCAGTCTAAAATCACAAACAAGGTGTACTTTGACATAAGCATTGGGAACCCTGTGGGGAAGAATGTTGGGAGGATTGTCATCGGCCTGTATGGGGATGATGTTCCACAAACAGCAGAGAACTTCCGTGCTCTTTGCACTGGTATGAGGGATTGCTGGACTACCATATCTTGTTTGTTGTGCAATCTTATTAGTTTGAGTATTGCCTTGCCCAGAAGAGAAACATAACAAGGTCCACGTTTTGCAGGAGAGAAGGGGTTTGGATACAAGGGATCCAGTTTCCACCGTGTCATCAGCGACTTCATGATTCAGGGTGGAGATTTTGACAAGGGCAACGTATGTGTTCTCCTGCTATCACTAAACTCTGTTGTACTGCACTGCACTTGGATATATTTTTTCCACTATGCATATTCAGTTAAGAGAAATTAAAGAATACCTGCATGCTGATGTGCTGATATGTTCTATCAGAAGACTGGATGATTTTTTAATTTACATTTCGTTCTATATGTGTAACTGTTTTATCTTGTTGATTATTCTGCTAAATATTTTCTCATTTTGGGATTAGTGAATTGAACTTACAGAAGTTCAGAGTGGTTTATGCCAGACATTTAATTGGTGAACCAAAAGAGGAATTGTCCTACTCCTACATTGGTTTCTTGATAGTCTACTAGCTTTGTGTCACACAGTAACCTTTGTAATGCTGCTAAAATCTTGTGATAGTACATTATTTTCATGATCTATTTGTCTTTATACATACATGCACTTTGCAATTAGTGTCTTAATTCATGAAATTAGAAGTGATTGGCATCTAGTCTTGTTTTCCAAACTTATGCACAAATTTTCCATGTGTCACTTTATGAGGCCCAGCTGGCAGTATAAGGTTGCGACACTGAATTCTTTGTGTACAGTCTAGCAGATTGGTTCTTGAAAGATACATAAAAGATTGGTTTTGTGCTCGAACAGTTGAACAAAGAGAAACTGAATTGGAAGATGCAGTTTTCAAGTTTTGCATGTGATTAACTAGAAATTAATTTGCAGGGTACCGGTGGGAAAAGCATATATGGACGCACCTTCAAAGATGAGAACTTTAAATGTATGCTCTACTTCTGAAACAATAGTGATGTGCTGTGTGGTTTCTAGTTCCAACTAATCATGATGGCATGCTGTTTTCGTGTTTTAGTGGTTCACACTGGACCTGGAGTGGTCAGCATGGCTAATGCAGGACCGAACACCAACGGCAGCCAGTTTTTCATTTGCACTGTCAAGGTAATCTTGTACCTTGTTTAACTACCCAAAAAACAGACCTTTTTGCTGCCTCTGCTGCTTCGACAATTTATGTTTCAACCACATTCTCTCATGTACTAGCTCCAAAACTAACCCGGAAGTGTTATGGCTGGTGCCTTGGATGCAGACACCTTGGTTGGATGGAAGGCATGTCGTGTTTGGCCAGGTCCTGGAAGGGATGGACGTCGTAAAGTTGATTGAGTCACAGGAGACAGACAGAGGTGACCGCCCGAAGAAGAAAGTAGTCATCAGCGAGTGTGGGGAGCTTCCAGTCGTCTAAGTGTTACTCATCTGTTGTCTGTCGTACCTTGGATGGATGATGATATTTCCCCCACCTGAGTTTACTGGTTCGGATGCTATGAACTTGTCATGCTATCTCTATAGCTATAGAGATATTTCAAATTTAAGTAAGACCCCAAATCTAAGGCATACTGTTGCTGCTCGGCTGGAATAAATGTGGTAGTTTACCTTAAGCCCTGTTTAGGGAAAGGGTTTTGCTCACGAAGACGCCCTGTATAACCTTGTATGTTTCATACTTGGAATGAAGGCTCACGGAAATGATACAAAAATTCTGTTGGATTGCATGCAAGAGCTGCTGATCGTCCAGAGCAATGTACATGGTCTGTTTGGTTCATGCCCAAACTTGCCACGTCTATCTTTTGGCAAACTGAGCCAAATTTATGACAAAATTTGCTAAGAAAATGAGTCTACGATGTGTGGGATAGTGCTAAGAAAATATGGCGTGCCATAGTTACAATAGCAGCGAACCAAAAGCATGCCTAAAACTGTGGCGCACCTGACTTGCGGATCACAATCAAACAGGCCTCACGTGCTATACATGCAAACTGATGAAGTCATGTGGAGTGGAGTGGCACTAGCATTCCAAGGTATCCTACTGACAACCAATACAACATTACAAACTTGGTTTCACCAAAAGGCCAGAACTTCAGGACGCTACCTTGACATGTGGAATGAATGGGTGATGAGTCATGCATGCTGATTTGTCAAGGTGTGCATATATACACTGATGGTGATGAGTCATGCTGATGTGTCAAGCAATACTAAGCGCAGCCAATTTATCTCAACAAAAAACAAACAAACATACACGCCATTACAAAGTTAGCTTCACAATCGTTTGAATTCAGTGACAATCCTTGATATGTAAGGCTGGTTGATTCATATGTGCTGAAAGGAAGGAAGCTCAAGGATCTATCTATACATACAAATCCATGTCAAAAGGCACTTGTATTCCACGTCATGCAATGCAACATTCCAAATAAAATCATCAGTGGCAGATGCTGCAGAACGCAAGCCATGGATCATCTATAAATAGCTCCCACATATGTACAACTCTATCATCAGATTATCCACATTCAGATCAGAGATACTACTAGTTTAGCAAAGCCGTAGAGAGGATCCTCTAACAACAGATCGATCAGCTAGCATGAAGATGGTCATCGTTCTCGCCATGTGCCTGGCTCTGTCAGCTGCCAGCGCCTCATCTGCTATGCTGCAGATGCCCTGGTCGGGGCTGCAGGGCTTGTACGGCACCGGCGCCGGCGTTAGCCCCCTGATGGCGATGATGGGCGCCGGCGGGCTATACCCCTGCGCCGAGTACCTGAGGCAGCCGCAGTGCAGCCCGGTGGCGGCGCCCTACTACTTCCTGCGTGAGCAGACGATGTGGCAGCCGAGCGCCATCTGCCAGCCGCTCCGGCAGCAGTGCTGCCAGCAGATGAGGATGATGAGCATGCAGTCACGGTGCCAGGCCATGTGCGGCGTGGTGCAGTCCGTCGTGCAGCAGCTGCAGATGATGATGCAGCTCCAGGGCGTCGCCGCCGCCGCCAGCAGCCTGTACGACAACCCAGCTCTGATGCAGCAATGGCAGCAGCTGCTGCCGGCGGCCCAGGCCCTCACCCCCATGGCCATGGTGGTGGCGCAGGTTGCGCAGAACTACTTGCCGGCCATGTGTGGACTCTACCAGCTGCCCAGCTACTGCACCACCCCCTGTGCCATGTCCGCCGCCATTCCGCCCTACTATTGATTCGTTCATTCATTTGGGAAATCTCTTATCCCTAGCAATCATCTATGTAATAATAATGCAAAGACGTCACACATTATCATGTGTGGTGTGACCAATAATATATGCATGAGTCAAGTATGGTTCTAAAGAATCTATTTATTTGAACACCACCTCGCTTGACTTGGTCAACATGACTAATAATATAGAGTGGCATGGGTAGCATGCTTGAGATCAGAAACTTTGGCATTACAGTGGTGATTCCATAGTATGGTTGAAAAGGTTTGAGCCTTCGAGGTACCGATGGATGTTGGTTTGGATGCCATGGTGCCAGCTAGTGGCTACTTGAGGTTGAAGCGGCTTTGATTAACATGAGCAGAATTATGATAACCTGTTGATGGTTTATAGGGCAAAAAAAGGCAACTGTGAATTTATTACAAGAGAAGATAAAAATGGCTGAAAATTTTAAGTTTTATAAGAGGGGCCAAGGAACTTAGCAATCTGTAAGAAACTTGAATAGTAGTTTTATCAAGGAATGGAGAAAATTATGCCGCTTTCAGATTTATGCGTGGTGTATATATAAAAAATGGGAGAGGGAGCAGCGTCTTTTTCTCCTTTTTGCACTCCATTCCAAAGAAGCTAATTTACAAAAACCACATGCACTTAGGTTGCAATGGCCCACGCACTGTCGATCGTCTGTCCACCGTTGGTTTGTTCATCCAGCGGACTACACCAATTAGATTAACATGCATATGCATGGTGCATAGCGGCCGTATAGATATAGAAGAAGGTTCATTTCATTTCCATGCTGCTACTGCATTGTTGGGAGCCGCCGCCATATCAGTAACGTCACGGTCGTCGGTCGTCACAGCAAGAAAAAGCTACCTAGCCGGCTGGCCTCTTCATCATTATCTCACAATAATATTAATTTCTAAAGCAAAGCAAGCGAGCCATACCCATAGATCGATTCACGCGTATCTGCAGGGAGCTAGCTAGAGAGAGAGAGAGAGGGGGGGGGGGGGGCGGAGGTTGACGAACTACTTTTTAGCTAGGTAGGTAGGTGTAGAAGAAGAAGAATCGATCGAGGAAGAACGAAGGAATTGACGAAGAAGAAGATGCAGGACTGGGCACCGGTGCTCATCTCCTTGGTGCTCTTCATCCTCCTCTCCCCAGGGCTGCTCTTCCAGATGCCTGCCAAGTCGCGCCTCATCGCGTTCGGCAACTTCCACACCAGCGTCGCCTCCATCATCGTCCACACCATCCTCTTCTTCGCCCTCGACGCCATCCTCCTCGTCGCCATCGGCGTCCAGATCCACCTCGGCAGCTAGGTAGCTAGCTAGCGTTATAAGAGTATATCTGATGAATTCTGACGACGATCCAGCCGTGATCAATTCAGATGATCGAGCAGGCATGCCTTTTGTATATATCAATCACCGTACCTACCTAGCTTCTTCTCATCATCTTACTGCGAGTATCGTGTGTTTGTGTGTGCATATACATAGGATTCGTTGAAGCCTGAATTTGTGTACGTACGTGTATGCAGAATGGATTATATATGTATTTATAATATGCTGCCTGCAAATTAAACTAAAGCTTCAGTCGTTCTTGCTCATTTCATAGTTGTTACATATATGAATATACTGATCGAATAAGATGAGCAGTAACCAACCAGCTATCAACCTGTGTAGCAGCTAACACCGATCCATACATGCCAGCATATTCAGCCTATATGTGTAATCGATAAGTCGTCTCTTATTGCAATAATAAACTAGGTTTGAAGAACAAGCTCATCTGATCCGATCCGATTCGATCCCCATTATTGTTGCATGATAGCGAGGCAGGGAAAGAGGACGACAATGCTAGCTAGCTAATTTAAGGTCGTAACAAGAAGATTCCTTGCTTTATTCTTACGATCGGTCGATTTGCATTGGCTGCCTCATTTGTTTGGTGTTGCACGCACGCCCACATCATCACAAAAAAAAAAAAAAAAAAGAAGTTGTTAGTCCTAATCATCAGGAATTGATGACACACGACAGGACAACCAAGACTCCAAAAGCGCGAGCTATAGCTACTCCATTCGTTCCACAATAATTTTCATTCTAAGAGTAGATAATTTCTCCAAATTAATTACTTGTCATTTTATTTTTGCTGTTGTACTTATACTCTAATCAACGTGTTCAAAGAGCACGCAGGATCAATCGGTGGCTGACGGCCATGCCGGCCCATATACGCTGAGTATTCGTATGTACATGTCGGAGTGATTGAGGCTGTACTTTGATTCGAAAAAAAGAAACATCTGGGATCACTCAACCTTTGAGTAGGAGAGTGCATTTTGAGGTTATTATAACCTGCACTAGTAGTGAAGAACAGATCTTTGGTTCAGCATATTAGTTGTAGCTAGAGCTGGGTCCAGCCAGGACTAGTCCGGGACCCAAATTTCATAGGCGTCCAGAGAAGTCCTTTACTTTCGGTTGGTATATATTATTGTCAACCTGGGATTAAAGATACATGCTCCTATTATAGATATAGTATGTTCAGAGTTCCACAAGCTGCCTCAAGACTAATGATTGAAATTTGTGCCTCCTTCAAAGACAGAAGGAAAAAAAAGAAAGGCACACCTAGCAAGATATAATGTATGCGTTGGGTTGATGAGTCACGCAACTGAACAAAGACTTATTGCTGCTAGGCTTACCTCAGCTCAACAGACTTTGTTGCATAAGCATTACTAGTTAAGGAGGGTTGTCCAGATAGGTCTCTCTCACTCTCGATCGGTGTCTGTTAGTATCACACACTTTATACTTTCTAGTAAGGAGAAATGCTAGCTCTAGCTCTGCACACTGAAAAGGAAAGGAAGCAACAATTAATAAAGTAGTCATCTGGTGACAACTAAACTGGCTCCACCACCTGACCTAAGTAATGACCAACAAATAAAAATAGCATTACTGTTTACAAACACAGATACGCACAAAAAAAAGGCATCTCTTTTTTAACATATATACATACATATACTAGTATAATACATACATTAACACTCCTATATATGCATGGTTAGAAGTGAAAGAAGAGAAATTTATTTTACCATTGATGAAAGAGAGGGCGGGCAGAAGGGACGACATGCCATTTTCATGTGGGGAACGACCATGGAAAGCGAGACATCACCAACCAACCAGAACGTACCAGCAGGCGGATCATGGCAATCAAATATGCAATCAAATAAGCATGAAGCAGAGAGAGATAGCTAGAGCGAGCGAGCAAGCACCAGCAAACCGAAGGAAAGCATGCAGGCCACATGCGTGTGATGAGGTAGCAGTTTATGTAGCTCACCTCACCTCTTCTTCCTTCTCCGGCTCGCCGCTCGGCCTTCTTCTTCCCCCAGCCGAGCGCACCACTACGCGACTCCACAAGCATCAAGTCAACAAGACACTAGCTATAGGCTATAGCTAGATAGCCGGCAATAAATAGCATTATACTGCTGGTAGTAATAAGCGATCGATCGATCAGGAGGCCGGAGGAGGAGGATTCGATGTCGGACTGGGGCCCCGTGGTGATCGGTCTGGTGCTGTTCGTGCTCCTCTCGCCGGGGCTGCTCATCCAGCTCCCCGGCCGCCACCATTTCGTGGAGTTCGGCAACCTGCACACCAGCGCCGTCTCCATCCTCGTCCACTCCATCATCTACTTCGCGCTTATCACCCTCTTCGTCATCGTCATCGGAGTGCACATCACCACCGGCAACTAGCTACCGAATAACCACCTTGTTGTCGTCCTAGTCCTTGACTAATTTGTTCCTCTTTTTCGCTGCTTCTTCCTTTTAAAACATCTATCTGTATTATTACTATATCATACATGTCTTCTTAGCTACTTCTGATTCCATCAGCATGCTGTGTATGTAGTAAGGTGGATATGTAAAGTATTTTTTTTTTTTTTTTTGCGCCCTTGCGAATAAAAGGATCGGTCGGACCAACTCTTTCTTTCTTCAGGTACTTTTTACTTGCCTTCTCCAAGCTTTTATATTTTCTCTCCTAAATCCTAATAACAACTAGCATATGTATTAACTGCTATATGTATAGTATATCGTAGTTGAACAGTATATTGTGTACGTGTATGTTGTCTGATCCAATACTTTGAGTACTTCGACTAGTTCTTTTTTTTCCCGAGAAGAAGAGTACTTTGACTAGTTAATTAGCAAAATTATCTGTTGGCCCAAATGTTACTCCCTCGATCGAGCTATAGAATTAGAGTGATATTTTGGGTTTCGTGTCATGCATTAACCTGGCAGCTACAACTTCATTATTAATTACTTTGTGATTAAAGGGTATAATGAGTTGAACAAATTAAATTCACGAGTTTTATACATCTCGAACTAAACTTACTTTCATATATAACCATATAAGTTTTCTCTCCCTCCATCCTAAAAGAGATCGGGTATGATTCTAGGTTTTGATCGAGCTAGTCAAACTTTGTTAAGTTTAACCAAATTTGTGGAAAATAGTATTAACATTTATGTCTATAAATAAATTTATTATGAACATACATATTATTCCGCTCCAATTTGATATCATAGAAATTAGTATCTTTTTATATAGATTTATTTGGTCCTTGGAAAGTGAGAATTACCCTCTTTTTTTAGACCAAGGAAGCATGTAGAAAGGAGAAATTGTAGTGTTAAATTTTTTGTTATGGTGTGTGTTCAAAGTGTCTCTCTTTTACCTACACTCTACCATACCCAAATGTTATACAAGACATGCATGAGAGTTAGGCGGACCACAGTCCGTCTATCAGGACCATCCTCATTAGTTAGGCCATGCTATCATAATATAATAATAACCAACTTAATTCAATGTCCCCCAACTAAAACGTATTTTCTATCTCAGGAAGCTATCTTACTTATCTAAAAAATTAAATACTCTCTACTTTACAAACATTATTTGATAACTTTGATTTCAGCACACTAGGGGGGGGTTCAAGCGTTTATGTACAACTTATTGGCCCCTAGGACGACCAATAAGGCGTGCTGTATTGAACATTTTCTATATCTTAATGCAAAGACACGCGAACCTTTTGCATATTCGAGAAAAAATATCTTTGACTTTACTGTTCAAAGTTTGATATTTGATTGCTTCTTCATAGATATTGATATACATATACTGCACGAGAGAACGAAACCAATAATGTACTACACTCTTAATATTATTTGAATTGACTAACTAACCATTTGATAAATTATGACAAGTTAAAGGGATTGTTGTTTGTACAAGGGACTTTCAAAGAAATTGTGTACACTTTCAGAAGGATATACTTTTCAAAGAACTAAAAAGGGAGTCATCGATTAATATCATAATTTATGTTTGTTTTCTTTGTTAGTTTTTTTACATAATAAGTACTTATTGTGTAGACGATTATTTGACATGAGACGTTTATATGATGGTCCACTACCTGTCTCCTATACATGATGATGATGACGACGACCATGATGAGACGATTCTTGTTCACCAGTTAAGGATGATAGAAGCTACTAGGTGATGATATGACTGATGCTGAACGGTGGCAGCTAACTTGTGTGAAGATAAGGCTAATGACTAAGAGCAAGCCAAGCCATGTACATTATATATGGCTCCCACCCAAGTACCCAACTCTCCTGCCCCTCGTCCTTGTGGAGCAGGAGCACCATATTCTCAAAAAAGGAGCAGGAGCACCATGCATCTCACTTTCTGCCTTTGGTTTCGAGAACGTGAAATGTCTTGTCTTGAGTTGAATATCTCTGTCCACCTGCAGTATATTTCACTTTCACAATAATGATGATCTGATGGCATGGTTGGCAGCATAAGCTCTGACGACATATATGCATGTATGGTTGAAAACTAAACTAAACTAAAATAATAATAATGGTTGAAGTGTTAATGATGTACTCCCTCTATTCCAAATTAACTGTCGCCGTTGGTTTTCATGCCACAAATTTGACTCGATTTGTAGAAAATAGTGCAATATTTGTATCTCTAAATAAATTTTTTAAAAAATTAGATTCAAAGATCTTTCTGATGATACTAAATATGATACTAATTTATGATATTTAATATTTATAAAAATTGCAGGCAGTTGTTTCTCGAGAAGCGAAAACAACAGACATTTTGGAACAGAGGGAGTACGTAAGCAAGAAATGCAGTGGCAGAAAACAAAATGACACACATTATTGTTAGGTCATGTAAGCAAACTAACTTCACTTCTTCTTAATACAAAGATACACACACTCGTGCATATTTGAGAAAAAAAAAAAGCAAGAAATTCAGTGGCAAGAATTGCATTCCCAAAGATAGCAGCATCCAACAATTTATTTATTTATTAATAGAAACAAGAGTTCCTAAACATAGCATAGCGGCTCTGCGCCATCTATTTTTGTTTCTGTATGTATAATAATAGTAGTAATGGCACATTATTTATAGAGCATGGGTAGTGTCGCATTCCTCCTCCATCATCACTTCCGTCGTCCGGTGATCGATCCACAACGAAGCAACACACACAGCATCGTCACCTCGACGTACGGACGGCGATGGGCAAGGCATGGAGGACGCCGTCCTTGGTCGCATTGGCGCTGCTGCTGGCGCTCCTGGCCGCAGCAATGGAGCACTCCCTCGCTGTCGCTGCCGACGCAGAGGAGGAGGAGGTGTTAGAGGAGCCCGAGGTTGCAGAAGCCAGGGTCCTGGCGGCAGAAGCTGATGCGCCAGCGGCGGACGAGGACGCAACAGCCGGTGGCGGCGGCGGCGCTCCGGCACCAGCGCGCCGGCGCGGCGCCGGCGGGCGAGGAGCCCAGCTCCGGCCACAAGTCGATAGGCGCCAAGGCCAAGGAAGGGTGGCACAGCGTGGTGGCCGGGCTGTCCAAGGGCAAGGCCAAGGTGGAGTGCAAGCTCCTGGGCAACTGCGCATCCTCCGACTAAGACGACTCCTACGCCTAGTTTATCCATGGTCCATCCACCATACATTCTTCTTCATCTGTTCATTCATTCAAATGCAGTCATAATCTGCATGCATGTATGTATGAATTATTTATGAGAGCCCTCTCCTCCCCTCACCTGCCTCCTCTTCTTAGTGTCACAATGCAAGGAGAAGATAGCAGGAAAAAAAAAAAAAAAAGGAGATAAGGCAAATATTTATTTCATGTCATATATACTCCTGATTCTTAACTGGCCATATTAACAATGCCCAATTGACCCTTCAATTGGCCGGGTGATATTATTCATTTTGATCAAAAGGATACAAATAATGAACCGACAAACCACCAGAGGAATGAATTTATGAATCTCAAAGCACAAGAATCAAAGGCAGTCGGTACCTCACTACCACTCATTACACATGACAGAAATTGTGTTTCATCAAAACAAAAGGGTGGCCGAATACAAATTTCACAGTACTGGAATGTATACATTCTATATGTATCATCAGAGCAGCAAACCAGATTGGTAACAACATAGGAGTATACAACATCTCCTTGTTGCCAAAACAAAAAGGCAGATTAAATGTCGATTTCTTTGAGATCCTTATAGAGTTGCAAAATATAAGAGGCATCGGGTATGGTAGTTTTATTTTAGGAAAAATATAAGGAAAACAAAAGGCCAGGTATCATTCTGAGACTTTCACAGTTTTAAAACAGGAATCACTAGGATTTCCCTCATGGGAGATGAACAGGACAATATTCCCTATGGTCCAAGAGGAAATAATGACATTGATTCACTTGGAAAAGAGTTCTACAGCCAATGAACTGAATGAAATAATGCAAAGCATATATTTGTCTCATGCAATGCAATGTATTCTTGTTTCTTAATTGGGTATATTAAGAACACCCAATTAAGCAATTCATCCACCAACTGGGTATATATTCATTTCCATCAAAAGGATAGAAATGATAGACCAACAAAACAACAGAAGAAACATAGATGTCAGGAGTTGCACAGGGCAAGCAAGTACTTGTGTGACAATAGCTAACTCATTAGTAAGTTTGCAAAGCACAAGAATGAAAGGCAGTTGATCATATGGGTCTTACACAGGACAATGGCAGTATTCGTACATAAGATTCAAGTACTAGAATACATTCTACTAATCAGATCAGCAAGCGTAAGTGGTAAAAACATATATACATTTTAGCTGCGAAAAATAAAAGGCAGATTAAGTGTTTACTTCTTAGAGATCCTTGATTGCAAAAAAATAAGAGACATAACATTTTCTTCAATTTAAGAAAAAAGGCCACCTTGCCTGGCCAGCACCATTCTCAGAATTTCAGAGTTCTAAAAGCAGGTATCACCAGGGTATCCCATGGGAGATAAATAGAACAGTATTTTCTAAAGCCCATGAGGATATAATAACCTTTGTCCAATTGAACAGTTCATCCATAAATTAGACAGAAATATATTTATTTTGATTAAAAAAACAACAGAGGACTGTAGATGACACCAGTGTGTGACAATAGCTGAATCACAAGCGAGTGAATTTGCAAAGCATGAATGCATGATAATGAAAGGCAGTTGAGCAAATGCATACTTGCTTTACACATGACAATGGCGGTATACAGACATAAACTCTGTGTTTCAAAAGAAAATCAAAGCAAGGATTCTATCTAGTAATAGAAACATTCTACTCTTCGGATCAGCAAGCTAACTGGTAACATATATATGTTCTAGCTGTGGAAAAGAAAAGGCGGATTACGAGGTGATTTCTTAGAGATACTTACTTGCAAAAAGTGGGACACCTATTTCTTGTTTTAAGAAAGACCACCTTGCCTGGCTAGTACCAGACTTTCAGAGTTCTAAATGATACACAGCTCTCCTGCGTTTCGAGAAAAGAGTTCTAAAACCACTCATTACTAGCATGCAAAGCACAAGAATAAAAAGCACAAGCATAAAAAGCAGTGTGCAAATGGGCTTCAAACATAAATTCTGTGTTTCAAAAGAAAAGGTGTGGCCGAAGCAAAAATTGAATTGAAGTACTAAAATATGTTCAACTCATTGGATCAGCAAGCAAGAGGTGTAACAATATATGTATGTTCTATTTGCAGAAAAGAAAATGCAGATTAAGTACCATTTCTTTAGAGATCTTCAGTTGCAAAAAAAAAAAAAAAAAAAAAAAAAAAAAAAAAAAAAAGAGACATAGTTTCTTTAGGGGGGAAAAGCCACCTTGCCTGGCTGGCACCATTCTCAGACTTCAGAGTTCTAAAAGCAGTCATCACTAGTGTTTCTCCCATGGGATAACCAGGACAATATTTCCTATAGCCCAAGGGAACATAATGATATTGATCCACTTGGAACAGAATTCTACAGCCCATGAGCTGAACGAAATACAAAATAGCAATGCTGCGAACTAATAAAGTGTTGCACAAATCGAGGAAAAGAGGTAAACAGAGGCATGCACACAAGACTATTGCAATAGCCCAATAATGATATCATAGAACACAGCAAAAATATGCAGTGTGGCTAGTGGATACCATTCCCACACAACGAACCAATATATCTTTCAGACAAAAACCTTTGCACAAGCAATTTGATATACCAATTGTAACAAACACATGTAATATCCCTAAGCTCAAGGCTGTACTGCCTCAGGTAGCCCAGTGCAGTGCCATTAGAAATCTACAGTGGGTTCCATGAAAATCCCTGGTTATTTGAATCGCCTCAAAAGATCAAAAGAAAACGCAGAGTCCGCATATGAGCTCACCCCAACTCACAAAGCTTCATGGGCTACTTACTAATCGGCTTTTGCGGTGGCATTCTTGATGGCCATGCGGGCACACGCCTCAAATCTCTTGACTGCTTCAGCACACTTGAGCGGGTCCTTTGCATTGGTCTTGTAGCACTCGAGGCAGCCTGCCCTCTCCTGGGAGCAGGGTATGGGGTTCTGGTACGGCAGCTTGAACTCCTTGTCGTGCAGCTCCTTTGCTCTCTTGCTGAGCTCTTGGCGTGCCCCAGCTTCCTGCTTCTCCAGCTTCTCGAGAACCGCCTCACTTTCTTTGAGGACGGAGCGGATGGCTTCCACGTCCGGCATTGTGGCTGGGGGTGGTGGCCTGATGGGGGAGCAGGGGGCACGGGCAGAAACATAGGTGGAGGCTGCAGAGGCCACCCAGGAGCAGGAGCAGGGCTGGTCTTGGGCTCGCTCGGGAATTCCAGGGGCTCTTCATGTGGCTGGACGGTGGGCTTCTTCTTAGGCTTGGGTTTCCTGGCCTTGCGTTTCACCTTCTCATCATCGCGAGCAAGCTGGTCGATGAGCTTGGTGCTGAGCTGGATTGTGTAGTCACCCATTGCAGCAGAGATGTGTCCTGCACCAATAGCAAGCATATCAATGGCCATCTTCCTCTTGCAAGAATGCTGATAATTACAAGCAGGATGCGGATTGTTTAAAGGTATGCGTGGTTTCACTGGATTGGATTTGTACTCGGTTAGAAGCACACCAAATGCACGATTGTTTTCTTTTGCAAAAATCGAATCCAAGTTAGCAGTAGTCAAAGCACTACATGTGAATTACATACATGCACTTGCAAATTAGATTTAGATCGGACCGGATCCGAATACGAATAGCTTAGCCTAGGGTTTGGGTGCTCGGTTTCGCACAGCAGGAAGGGGAGGGGAGGGGAGGGAAGTGGGTGGGCGTACCTGATCGGTGCCTTTCGCCGAAGAGGACTCCCCACGACTTGCTGGCCCATGGCGGCGGCAGCCGGCCCGGCAGGTGGGTGCGGTCGGCGCGAGAGGAGGAAGGGGAAGCCGGAAGGAGGAAGAGACGGAAGGACTAACGACGTCCGTGATCCGTCTGCAAGTCAGGGTCAGGGTATCTCACCCACACCATGGTGCACTTCTGGATGGCTGGCAGCTCGCTGTGCCAAAATTGAGAAATTTGTCGAGTCACATACCACGCTGTAATTAATTTGATATATTCATCAAATCAACATTTTTTATTGAACTGCCTACATATGTATGTAATGGTTTACTCTAAAAAATGACCAATGACTTTGTACTCCTCAAAGCTAAAATCTCCATTAGAACTCCTAATAACTACAAGATATCTATTATTTCCTTCCAATGCTACGTTGCTTGCTGCAATAGACCCTTCATATCCACCTTGAAAATTTTCAAATATAATTTGTGTGTACAACTTACTAGCTTGTGATATCATCGGTATCGTCATCTTGATCCTAGGTAATTTTTTCCTCGCTCCAAATTCAGTGGCCTTCCCCCACCAACCGAAGCACAACACAATGGTTGCTTGCCTAGCCTATGCACGGTGACTGCCCAGGTTATCAATGATATGCACGGTGACTGCCCAGATGGAAAAGGAAGAAAAGGAATCGAGAAAATGGGTTGATTGTTTCCTTTTGTTATGGATCGAGGGGTTGGTTTCCTCAATTCAGCGAAAAATATTAGGAAAAAGAGGATGAGAAAGGAGATCTGCTACCAATCCAATTCCTCTGTATGGCAGTTTTTAGGGAAAGAGGATTGTTTTCATCAATCTGAGTGGGGTTGCTCTAAATAGTGGCCAGAGAAAACTGACGTGGCTTTTTGCAATTTTGTTCGCATTGTCCTTCCCAAGCAGGAGTAAGCTCCACACGGTGCTAAACTCGGCGCGTCATTCTACCGATGCAAGGTTGGTTGTTAGTGAGACCCTAACGGCTAACAGTGATCAAAATACACGCACTGGGACAATGTAAGAGAACAAAGTTTATGATGCCATGCACTTTACTCTGAAAACCATCACAAAACACAGAAATTGGCAAATGTGCTCTTTCAAATTTCATGATCGTCTCATCGAACTTGAGTTCCTCTATCATCTCACCGAACTCCAACTAAACACATTAATTCGCTATTTCAAATTTCATGATCATCTCATCGAACTTGAGTTCCTCTATCATCTCACCGAACTCCAACCGAACACATTAATGTCTATCCACCGCATCATCTATCTATCC
This sequence comes from Chrysopogon serrulatus, assembly GCA_015844335.1. NCBI lineage: Eukaryota > Viridiplantae > Streptophyta > Magnoliopsida > Poales > Poaceae > Chrysopogon > Chrysopogon serrulatus. The sequence continues at coordinate 104,696 of JADLZL010002010.1, forward strand.
CCAATCAAACAGCAACGCTTCAGTCCCCACCGCACAGTCCTCGTCTCATTTCGTTGAGCTTGGCGTGTCCACGCCATGGAACTTTCTTCCGGCTTCGATGGCCTCCCTGTTTTTTTATTTAATCAACATGACCAAAAGATCTTAGCACAAGAACAGCATGCTAACAGAATTGAAGGCATTATTATCTTCTTTACAAGCTAGGGAATGCTTCGACCTGAATGCGCTGACGAGCTCTTTGTTCTCTGGGTCAAGTTGCACCCCCTCATAGAAGGCGTTTGCGGCTTCCTCAAACCTCTGCCAGGATCACCACAAACAAGTGAACCAGTTGTCGTCTAAAGACAAATCAGTAGTGAGTGAATTTCCAATCGCATTACAGAGACTCGCATACCTGTAACAGACGATGAGCCGCACCTTCCCTGTAGCAAGCTTTCGCCCAATCTGGTCTCAATGCCCGGCATGCTTTCGCATCCTCCAGGGCACGTTCAGCTTGCCCTGCTCGCAGCCAGCAGAGGCTTCGGTTTGAGAGCACTGTTGCGTCAGTTGGGTCCAACTCTGTGGCCTGAAATGCAATTCCATACCAACATTACTCTCTTGCAGCTAAACTAACAGCACTCTGGACATGAAGAATAATAACAGTTGGATCTCAGGTACGGTTAAAAGCACAATTCCAGAGTTCAATGTTGCTGTGCTTTGTCTATGCAGAAAAAATCATTCCATCTTAGTTACCTGCGTATAAGCATCCACTGCTACAAGGTAGTCCTTTCTTCTGAAGGCATCATCACCTCTTGATTTGGCTTCCAAGGACCTTTTTTTTGCCTCGGGTGACACCTCCTGCACAGCAAATTAACTAATGTCAGATTTCAATTTTCAGCTAACCTCAACAATTAAATCAAGTCTACCTTATGATAGAAGCCTGCCCCTGATTATGTCCAAATACATGTATATGACTTGACTGTCATTTAATATAATACAAGCCCGGACTGACACCAAAGCTATGTAACAAGTGCCTGACATACCTCAACATTTTGTGTTCGGCCTGATTTCAGAGATGTTGCTTCCTTCAATTGAGACTGCAAAGTTTGTTCAACAGTTAGCAAACACGGAGATTTTTTATTTTTTTATTTTTTTGGTTAGAGGTTGATGGATCATATGACAATGCAAAATAGCCAAAATGGTGATTCAAGAGGCACCTTTTCCCCAAACTCTTTAGGCAGCATGTGTTCTATAATCCCATCTACGTTCCAGTTTGAAACACCTGGAACTGGGGATGTTAATGGTAAAAGAAGTTCCACAACTTCACGGTTATTTCTCCAAGCAGCAACCTGAACTGGCTTCAATTCATCCTGAGGTAAAAGATCACATGACCATCAAAGTTGTATTCAGTGTTCGTTGGCATGGTCTGGATACAAAGACCAAAAGATTGATGCATCTTTATGGATATTTAAAACAGGTAAAAACATAGCATGAACCTGATATTGAAATTTCAGTATGACACTACTTGTTTTATTATGATGAAATACAACTTACATCATCGCAGGTATTTGGGTCAGCTCCAGCTTTAAGCAAACATTTGATGACTTCTACATTTCCACTATCTGCAGCAATATGCAATGGGGTTGCTCCACCAGCCTTGACATTTGGGTTTGCACCAGCCTACATTGCATGTTATTCGGTTAGTTTCTGAGGTAGAAGTCATAGCTGATACTCCCTCCATCCGTAAATAGAAGGCGCAACTCCTCCAGCACCAAGACCAACAAACAGTTTAATTTACGTGCGTTCCGAGGAGAGCGTTTTGCTTTACTGATGAATAGGGGCACAACATATATGCTTAATTTTATTTATGTGTGTTCCAATGAATCCCAAGGGCATTGGACACAGCATGAAGTAAGAGGATGTAGGGGGGCAATACAGGTGTTTTACTCATCAAATTAGATCACGTACCTCGATTAGAACCTCCAAGCATGGGAGAGAACCTGCAGCAACAGCAGATACCAACGCTGTGACACCATCATCGTTTTCAGTGTTTGGCTGCAAAAAAAGAGATATATAGAAAAAATTAGCCTAATTACAACATTATTATAGGAAGCCTAAATAACTTCATGCCATACTCAGGAATCATGATTTAATTATTGCCCTTCCAGATTGGCACATCTGGACCCAAAGAAACATATGCATCTCTTTCGTAGTGGCTTGAAACACTCAAACAAGTATAGATGAAAGATGTCACTAATGGCAGATATAAGTCTGGAAAAGGCAAAGGTTCATAAGTAACGTTTGCTGCACCTAGTGGCTTGGCTACAAGATAATTAACTGATTGTCTTCGACCTTTAAATTAGTCCCGTTATATCTGTCAGCTTCGTACACCTCTGTGCTTTTGTTCTGATCTTGTAGGTTTTCAACACTATTTCAAAACATTTAGTAGCGAACTAGGGGTCTCCTCTATTGTTCTCCAGACCATGTTGTTTTGTAGTCATTGCTTCAGATCAAGGAGAAAGGGTTGCAATCAGGAAAAAATAAATAAATGGTGATGGAGATAAGTACTGAGGTGAACTGACAGCATGGGAAGATTTATAAAGCTTAGTCAGCCAAATGCTTGATGCTAAATTGAATATGCAGAGAGGATGTTTTCAAAGAATAATTGAAAACCGAGATTCATACCATATATGATATGTAGAGACTAGAGAGGTATGGTACCTTAGCATTGTGTTGAAGCAGAAGTTTGACAGCATCCTGGTTGCCATGACCAGCAGCCCACACGAGGGGAGTGCCAGCGTCACTTTCTGATTCGACGTCGACTCCCTTTGAGAGGAGAAGCTTCATGAGCTCTATGTTTCCTGCTCATGAAAAAGAGCCATTGGTATACATGATTTGGTGATTATTGGCTGTTGTCAGTGGCGGTGGCGCGGAAGGGACAGAGCACACAGAGGCTGTGCATGCCAATGTTATGTTATGTTATGTTATGTAATGTTACCTATGCCTGCAGCATGGTGTAGCGCTGTGGCTCCTAGGCTGGAGGCCACCGAAGGATCAGCTCCATGGTCGAGGAGGTACTTGGCAGTGTCCACATGGCCCTGGCGGGTAGCATGGATGAGCGGAGTTTCGCCTGTGGGGGAATCGAAAATTACAATCCAGATGAAAAACAAAGCCGAGCGAAGCAAAAGAAATTAAGTAATACTAGCAAGCAACCATCATCGTCCTTTGGGTCGACAGGGAGGCCGAGTTGGCCGATGAGGAATTCGCAGACGTCGGTGCGTCCCTCGCGCGCGGCGAAGTGGAGGGCGGTGCGCTTGTTGGCGTCGCGCACGGCGGCGGCGACGGAGGCGGCGCCCGTGCCGTCCTCGTCGAGCGCCGCGACGAGGCCTGCAATTCAGGGTCAGCAGCGTAGTAGTGAGGAGGGAGAGAGTTGATTGGTTTGATGGAGGAGGACAATACTCTTGAGGGATTGGAGGTCGCCGGCGCGCGCAGCCTCCAGGAACGCCTGCACCTTGCTCCGAGCTGCCAGTTCCAAGCAATGTGGGGGGAAGTTAACCGAACTGAGAGAACGAGAAGCGGGGATTGTTGTGTTTGGATCCACTGGAAGCAAGGTACCTGAGAGGGCGGCGGTGGCGTCGGCCATGGGAGAAGCGGAGCTTGGGTTTCCGACCGCGGTGGGGTGGGGAGGCGAAAGCAGAGGCGGCGCGGCGGCGGTGGAGCGAGGCAGATTTCACAGAGCGGGCGAAGTCAGGCAGAGTCGGGAAGGCACAAGAAGAAGAGTCGACTCGGGCCGGGCCGGGCCGGGTCTCTCTCTTTCTTTCTTGGCAAAACTCTACTTTTGCTCCTTTAAGGCCTCCTTTGGCTCCAAAGGATCCGCATAGGACAAACATAGGATTCCACCGGCGTAGGAAAGAAAAATTTCCTGTGTCCATCCCATTCCTTTACAAACAGTGCGCTCGTATCTCTCTCTCATCCAGTCCACTCGCCCGCTCGCATCTCTCTCTGTCTCTCTCATCCATTCTCACACCGGCGCGCTCCCTCGTCTCCTTCCCCCACGCTCCACCGTCCCCACATGGACACCACCAGCACCACGAGGCCCTCCGGCGGGCGGGACGCGGGTCCAGCCGGCGCGGGCGCGGCGGCCCCGGGCAGACGCGGGACGTCTCCAGCTTGGCGGACTTCGAAGCTGGCGGCCCGGGCGGACGCGCACGTCCGTGCGCGGCGGCGGCGGCGGCGCTCGGCCCGTGAGCGGACGGCGGCTCGGATCAGCGCCCGGCGGCCACGGATCCGACCGAGCTGCCGGCGGCGCACGGCGGCGGCCCGGCGCCTCCTCCCTCCTCTCTTTCTCGGCGCTGGGCGGCGGCCGTCTCTCTCTGTCTCATCTCCCTCGCGGCTCGGGAGGGACGGCGGGCGACGGCGTTGGCGGCCATGGCCTCTTCTTGCCTCGGACTTCGCACAAACCAAGAGGTTGGAGCGGATTTTTTTTTCCTGTGCCGGCGTGAGACAACCGATTCCGGAGGAATGGCTTCCTCCGGTTTTCCTGTGTCCATCCAAAGGGCATCCTTTGGATGATGACGTCAGCAAAACCGGAGGAATCCTTTCCTCCGGTTTTCCTGTGTTTCCCCCACATTCCAAAGGGGGCCTAACTTTTGTGAAAGTCTACTTTTCCTCTCTAAACCCTAAAACTGAATAAACAACCTCCCTCAACTTTTCAAACCATTCGCTTTTCCTCCCTGAAGCGGTTTTGATGGTGGTTTTGCTACAGTGACGGTGGTTTTGTCTTTTTTTCTTTTTATTTATTTCACCCAAATTTTTGAAAAATTATAATAAATCACAAAAAAATCGTAAAATAAAAAATCTAATTTTGTTGGACTCCACGTAAGTATAAATATATAATATGTTATGCTTTAGTTTAAAATTTTTGCTAGTCTTTTTTATTTATTTTGGCTGAATCTTTGAAAAATTATAGTAAATCATAGAAAATTCATAAAATAGAAAATTCAATTTTTTTTGTCTCCACATGAGTAGGTCTACACAGTGAATATATAATATGGTATGCTTTAGTGCATCAAAATAGTTATAGAAGCTATATTTATGAATTATTTTAATTAATTACAGAAAAGCATAGATCGAAAGCTACAGCAAGAAATTTATATTAAAATATATCATATTATATGTTTATTTGTAGATCTACTCATGTGGAATCTGATAAAATTAAATTTTCTATTTTTTGATTTTTCTGTGATTTTCTTGTGATTTTTCAAAATTTGACCAAAATAAATAAAAAAAAAAAAGACTAGCAAAAATTTTATACTAAAGCATACCATATTATATATTCACTGTGTAGATGTACTCATATGAAGTCCAACAAAATTAGATTTTATATTTTATGATTTTTTTTTTGTAATTTACTATGATTTTTCAAAAGTTCAACTAAAAAAAAAAAAAAAAAAACCACCGCCATCTTTGTAGCAAAACCACTATCAAAACCACTTTATGGAGGAAAAATATATGGTTTGAAAAGTTAAGGGAGGTTGTTTATCCAATTTAGTGTTTAGGGAGGAATAGACTTTCGCGAAAGTTGAGGGAGCAAAAGTAGACTTTTTCCTTCTTTCTCTTCTAGAGAGTCCCGCTCGTCGCACCTCCAGGCCACCGAGCTTAAATCAGGCCTGCCGGTGTTTGGCTGAGGCCCACATTTTTTTTCCTATATTTTTTTACGAAAAGCCACAAGCCAGAAATTTTGAGGAAGCGTTTCTAAAAAAAAGAGAAATTTTGAGGAAGCAGCTTACAACAAGAACTCACTCTAATAAACAGAAAAAAGCACCTCACAACCTCTAGTGAACTAGGACACTGAGACCCTGTTTAGATCATTTCGCAAAATTTTTTATCTATCACATCGAATTTTTTGGACACATGCATGGAGTATTAAATATAGTATAAAAGAATAACTAATTACACAGATTGTGATAATTTTATGAGACAAGTTTTTTAAACCTAATTAATCCATGATTTGATAGATTATAGCTTTATAAGTTTTGTAACGATAGATTAATTATATTTAAAAAATTCATCTCGTTATTTCCTTATAAGTTTTATAATTTGTTATTTTATTAGTATCCAAAAATCGCAAAAAAATTCACCATAGAAACTAAACACAATCTGAGCTTGCTTTTACCTCTCTTACAGCTCTCTCTCTCTCTCTCTCTCTCTCTCTAGTTCGGCTAGGAAAGAGAAACAGGAATGTACTAAAAGTAACAACACCACAACAACAACATCCACAACAACACATGAAGCCACCAAAGCAACGTCGATCAAATGCCACCTTGTACGCTAGAAGAAACAAGTAGACAGCTTGAAGAGTCGAGTGACCTCCACGACAACGTTTTCAAGGAGGAAAACAACATCTATATCACTACAAGAAATGTGTCGGTTTATGACTTTTACAGCATGACATTAGGTCAAAAGGTCACTAAATCAACTAGTTTATGATGTTTTTTCTTGAGCCCTCTGAACTTAGTGACATAAGTAAATATATGTCACAAAAAGGGTCTTAAAGCTACTTCAATTGTATAGTGTGACAATATTTGCAATGTTTTAAAGAGTAATTTGCAAGGGTAGTCATGAAATGTTGTATTGATTTTATTAACATTGTTATCCAAGTTGGCATGCAATTCCAACTACCAAGAAGGGTCAATTAACATCTTAGGTTTTAACAAATGTCATTAATCATGTTCATAAGTATATATCATTCTAATAACTGATGGCAAGTTAAAGAAATTGAGGTGTATAGAAAATATATTAAAAAATATTTATTGTTAATTATTTGAAATAGTTAAGAAAAATATACATTACATATCTATCTATCTGTATGAATAACAATAAACAATAACAAACATATGCATGGAAAGTTGTTTGAACCACGGTCGCTTCAAATCTGAACTAATATGCACCTCAAATTCAAGACAAAACCTTACATTTATCACAAGTTAAAAAATGAGGTTTTAAAAATTTTGGAAGTATAGTTAAATAAAGTTCTTTATGTCAACTGGAACCAAATCCAAATTGAATTATGTGTACTACCACAACCCAAAAAATTATACAAAAATATATTTTAATTGTACGTAAAGCACTAAATTTGGAAAAAAAACAAAACAACACACAGGCGTCAGAACAAAGACTCAAACCACAGGGGGGTCCCAACCATAGGGCATGGCCACATCAAGCACCAAAAGATGCGCCCGAGAGGTTTCCTCTTCCGTTGGCTCGCAGTCTCGTAGTAAAGCATCGGGCCTTCCTTGCCCCCGACGACCAGCGGTGGCGTGACTCCTGCCGGCGACGCAGCTCCCTGCGGTGGCGCTAGCTCTCCCCGTCGCTCTCCCCGATGTGACTTCAGCATTGCATTGTTTGTTAGATTCATAGGAGAAGATCAACGGTTTTAGATTTATAGCAGAACATGTCTTGCATATTCATTGCTCTGTTCAGTACATCAGTTTGTGACTTGCCTACTCATATGAATAGTAGATAGACCTTTGTGACTTATCGGCCATCGTTCTATATTTATTTAATTAATACTACTGTTTATTTTCATCTCATGTTGCTTGTCTGCATTGAATTGGCTTCTTTGTTGGTAGTAGTATGCTCTTTCGCATATGCAGTCTATATGCATAGATGAGTATTTAATTCATTGAAATTTTTTATAAACCTGACAGATGCTTGGATCTGATATTTTGTAAACCTCAATTGGAGGCTAGTTTGTCATACTACAAGATAATTGCATATTCAAAGAGCATCTCCATCAGCTCACCAATATTTCATCCCCAATAGAGTGATATTGGTGATCACTAATACTGTTTTTCTAGGCTATTGGGGGAATTGCTCCAACAGATCACCAATAATCTTCCCCAATGCTTATAGGGTCCACCTGTGATAGTCATGCATGGTGTGAAATATAGTGAAGTTAGTGGTGGACCCCAGCTATTGAGGGAGATGCAACTCTCCCTTTATATGAGGAGAGATGGAGGATATATTGGTGATCACCAATAAAAGAGGATCATATAGAGGAGCTGTTGGAGGAGTAAAATTGACTCATCTCCCCCAATATGGCAAGTTTATGGGGATAAGGGATGGGAAAGGGGAGCTGCTGGAGATGCTCTTAGCCCTCCCTACAAGCCGTCCCCTTCTTGTGTGGATTTTTCTTCTTGCACCAATCTGATGACCTCCCCTTTTCTCCTATATAGATGGCTGAATGGACATAATTTTTAGTGATTAAATAGGAAACCTGAAAAGAGAAGGTACTTCCATGTTCTTCCATGATATGTAATCTGGTTGTAATGATGTTTTATATTACTTAGTGGAATTTTAGACGAACTGTTATGGTCTTTAGACAATCAAGTTAATTTTAGGTGATAAGAATTACTATATATAACTTAAAAACTTTGGTCCTTTCACTTGCAGCAATATGGTGGGCAGCCGTGGCACACAGGTCTGAAGTTCCTAAGTATGTCTAACAAAAATGACCTACTATGAGAATCAACTCATGGGGCACCACAATTGCACTTGGTAGGAGCTGTTATACCACTGCATATTTTCCGAAGATTAATATAATGTATGTACTAGCACTTGTATGCTTCTCTTAGTTTAGTATAGAGTAAGGAAAGGAAATGGATTGTAGTAGAAGAGCTGTAGAATGTATTTGTGTTGTATGGGCCACCGATGTTGTAATAGATGGGATTTGAATTAAATAAATTTATATTTCAGCAATGTGCTTTAAATGGGCTGTGTTGGATCAAAAATGATGAGCTAGGTAAAAAAGTACAGCATCAATAACGCGCTTGGCTCATTTTAAGCTTGCATAGTATGACATAAAACTAAATGTCATAAAATTTTATGACATCAAAACCAGTGTCATAGATTTATGACATAAACATGTAAACGACACAAAGCATGGTTTAAGGCGCATGGTTTTTTATATTTGCTTTTTCGTCATTCTAGTGTCACAAATATTGATATATGACATAAATTCCATGTATTACGACATAAGTTAATTGTCAAAAACCCTCACATCTCTTGTAGTGTATATAGTATAGATGCAGCCAATATCAATCGAAGGACCAAAGTTTTAATCCAATAATAAGTTGGCTAATGACATATTTCAAGGCTATATAAGCAGGATTATATACACCGAGATGTTTGGCAACCCATAAATGAAATGGTTATTGGAGGTGTGGACATAGCAAAAAAAAATTTGGAATCAGCTGGTTGAGCACAACTTATTGCATTAACATAATCTATTAGCCTACATGCATGCATGAGCGAAAATAGATAAGTCTATCAAAAGCTAAGCTCGAGCACACTCTGTCCCATATTTTTGATACATGAGGAATAGTGTTCACGTACGTGGGCAATCCGTTGGCTTCATATCTTAGACCATTCTAAGATGTTCGTTTGGGTTATTGTAACTGCACTATCTCATATCTTAAATAATACAAAGATACACAAACCATTTGCTCAAGACAAAATATTATATCTGTAATACAGCTCGTAAAAGTTGTAATGCAGACTCATTTGAAAAATAGAGGTCATACTTTCTTTGTGAACCTGCCGCCGTGGCACGTCTTTCAAAGAAAAGAACTTTACTTGCAATGTGACATAATGCGTTCGTGGAACGAGCATGCAACACGTGAGTGGCATCTCACTTGATGATCAGCCGAGCACAAACTCATTCGACGACCACACAAATCTAGGGAACAAAAACGCTAGCAATGAGCCAATAACACCAGCGAGCATACCCAGTCTGCAAAGTTTTTTCTTCGGCTGTCATTCTTGAGACAGCGCACCCGCAGGCTATAGATGTCCTGAAACATTTCGTGGTTTCTCTCGTTTTAAATCAACCGTGAGACGAGGAGTGCAAATGAATGGGAACCTTTTCATGGTAGATGTGAGGAGAACCGAAAGAAAGTTGTTAAACATTGTGAAATAGAAGGAGAGGAAGGTGGAGAGGAAAAAGACTACTCTACTCTTAAAAAACATACTACTTTAGAACTCAAACTCGATCTATAATATTTGATCGATAATAATTAGTCTATCTAATCTTATGATAAATTTATGCTACAAAATTAGTTACATTAGATTTGTATTTAACTTTTGTTGCCACAAATGATATATTATAAAAGCAATTATAGTGTTCAAATTTCGGTCAAAAAATTATAGTGTTCAAAGTGTGACTTGGGAGTTTGTACCACCTCAAAATCAATAATAATTGAACCTTCTTTCTGTTTTTGGACAACTATATACTCCTAAGTTGGCTTGGATTTGTATTGAAAAGTACTTACTGAAGTATTGAACAAGAGATTAGTACTAAAAAAGATGTATATTCATTAAAAACCAAACCTTTGATTATCAAGCCGGGAAGAAAAAAACGAACCTTTGATTATCAAGCCTGGAAGATCCTGCTAGTTTTACTCAAGAAGTTCTCTATAATATATACTGTTTACTAAAGTTCCATACTAACTATAGACAAACCCTATTAAATCTTAGGCCGCGCTTACTTTTACTTTTACTTTACTTGATGGAAATAAGGATGGTAGCGGCGAGCACTACTTGATTGTCGAGCGGCGAGCAATTCTTGTCATCGTCTTCGCCTTGATCCGAGTCGGAGGACATGGTTATGCCGTCCTCCTCCTCCTCTGCTTCTTGTTGTAATAAGGAGGCCGTGATCATGTCGTCCTCCTCCTTGGTGTAGTGAAGGAGCACGAGGCCGAGGCCTGTAGGCCACTCCGGCGACCGGAACGCCCATATCTCGACGACGTCGCCGACGTGTGTGTCGTCGTCCTGGCGCACGCCGGACCTGCGGAGGAACTCCCCCCAGCCTGTGCGGAGGCGGCAGGTCTTGGCGAGGTGGACGAGCACCATGGGGTAGGTGACGCCGCGGCGGTCCAGCGCGCGCAGGGGCAGCCCTCCCACGGCGTGCACCCTGCCGTGCTCCTCGTCGGTGAGCACGCACTGCTGGCCCCCTGATGCCCGCCGCCGGAAGCCGCCGTCGTACTCGGTCTGCGTGATGCCCAGGTAGTTCTGGTTCCGGCTCAGGTACGATCTGACGAGCTTCTTGCGGAGGACAAACGACGGCGAGCTGCACAACTTGAGCCTCAGCAGCGTCAGGAACACGCCGTCCCGGCCGCTTCTGCTCGTGTCCACGACGGCACCGCCGGCGGCATCATCATCATCATTCATCTCAATGATCTCATCTTCCTCCTCCTCCTCCTTCATTTGTTGTCAGCTCTTGTGATGCGATGCTATTTATTTAATTTAGTTGCTTGCTACCTAGCTCGCCGCCGCTACGAGCTGCATTACAAGCAGCTCGATCAACGACGTGTATACGATTCCACCATATATATTATATGAACAAAAGAGACGGATGATTAAATTAAGAGATCGTAGTACGGTAGGAGTTCTAGACGACTACCACCAGGATTTAGTAGTAAGTACCGATTCATCAGATTTGAGATGTCTCCTTATTTTCCCTTCGAAGAAAAAAGAAGTTACCACCGGGATTTAGTACTAGTAAGTACCGATTCATCAGCTTTTGAGATGTCCCATTATTTTACTTTCGAAGAAAAAAAAAGTTTCCCATGATAGCTTAGAAGATATATTATTACTAGTAGAATG
>JADLZL010002011.1:0-182616 GCA_015844335.1 Chrysopogon serrulatus
ATATATCATATATGAGTGTCTCTATCAAATAGCAAAAATGTAAAATCATTTTGTGCAGTTATAGTTGAGTAGCGTTGTGTTTTATATTAGGACAAAAGCAATAATAACAATGCAAGCACCAATTTTACTTAAGACGACAAGGATTTTAGCTGCCATGACACCTACATGAAGGTCAGACAACTCTTCATAGAGGTGGATGTTCAGTGCACCGGAGAAGCAAATAAGCAAAGCATTAGGATAGGTAGGGGTAAACATGTCCGTGTTGGTACTGGCATGCCAATATGTGATGCGTGTTACCGGTTGAACAACGTGGCAACTGGTAAAGGAGCAAATTAAAACTCCAGATAAGCAGAAAACTGGGGGCCTCATTGGTTCTCTTCTAAAAATTTTCCATGTCAAGGATTTGGCAAGCTATGATTTTAGTTAGGATTAGTTGTCTATTAAAATTTATCAACTTCTTACATTTAGTTTACTACTCCCTCCGTCCCAATATTGTTGTCGTTGTAGCATTCAAAAATAATCCTAGAAAACATGTCGTTTGAGGTACTACACCCTAGTAAAGCACATGTGGCATAGCATTGACAAGACACCTGAACTAGCATATAGGTACTGTATTCGCTTATAATCATTATAGTTTCTGTAGCCGTTCCTCACTGTATTATGGATAGGACATCTAAACTTACAGGACTGGTAGGGGCATACATGGTTATTTTATTTTGTTCTTGGTATCCACGACACATCCTAGAACAACAACTATAATGGGACGGAGGGAGTAAATCTTTAACGTGATAAATTTTAGAAGTCAACCAATCAAACCCTAGATTCTCCCATCGATTTTTATTTGTATTAGTATGGTATGTCATTGTGCAATCACAATATATATAATAACATCAGCAAGCAGGCATCACTGAGCTATTTGGCTGCTGCAGCGCGGTCGTTACCTACCTGGGTCGTTATTTCAACACGTTACACGTACGACGACACGAACCGAGACGACGGAAGCCTGCTCGTGTGCTCCCGCCGGCCGGACATGGCTTCTCGATCGCCCGCATGCGCTCGTCTCCTCGTCCTCGTCGCCCCCCCTTGTGTTGACGCTCTCAACCTCAGGCGCTCCCGAACGACGACGCTCGCAGGCCCAGCCGAAGCTGCCGCCGCGTTCGAGGAGGGTGGCGACACGTACGCCGACGCGGACAAACAGACACGGACGATCCACGGCGTTGAGTGAGCCCTCGACTCGGTCGAGGCAGGGGAGATCGAGAGGCGGCAACCACAACCTGGTCGGCACTCGGCAGGCGACCAGCGCTCCCAGGTCCAACCGCGTACCGTGCTACTGCTATACACCGATCTGGAACCCCGTACGTACGTGGCCCTGGACTGGACGACGCACGGACGACCCGGCCCGCGTGCCCACTCGTTCCGCCGAGACGGGGAGAGCCCAAGCAAAACGGACGATCGACGCGCACGACCCGGCCCCCGCACCCGTCCCGGACCCGGACCGCGGTTCCCCCACCAAACCCTCGAGGTCTCGGTGCATTTCACGGGACGTACAGTACAGGTCCACACGCGCGCGCGCCAGCATAGCAAGAGCATAAAACCTGACGACGATAGACGACCTGAGCTTAGTGAGATTCCACCTAGAGAGCAGAGCCCCGGCCAGAAGCTGCCTCGATGGGCAGGGGCCGTGCTGAGGTGAGCGCGTGCGTCCAGAGACTCGAGAGTGACCCACGCACGAGGACAAAAACTTGGACTTTTTTAATAATAGCAACTCTGGTACCTTTATATTATACTTATATATGTTATATATACACCAGTAGTACTATTGTGGTATAAAGCACAAAGCAGCATGGCAAATCACCTACTGCTACGGATATGATTAAAGGATTGTTTGGGCAGGCAGCTGGAAGCATCCAGCATTCCCAGCTAACTAACTACTAGCTCGGATCTCATTGGGTTGCTGCTGGGCAACTGCAGCTGCAAATCAAACTGCAACGCCAGCTGAGAGAGCTAGCGTCGAGCGCGGTCAAAGATGCACGCCAACGTTTGTTTCAAGTGTTTTTGTTTATGATCCGGCGCGGTGGACTGGCGCACCGGCGCGGCATGCGTTGAGCTCGTCAATCGTCGTCGTCAACGGTCCCGTTTGACTTGGCTTTTCCGTTTGACACCCCCAAAAATCTGAAATTTCTTTTCTTCTACGAGGTTTGTGTTTTCAAATAGTAGCTATTTTTCCCCTGCAAAAACTGTAAACTTTGAGGATTGTTTCGGTCAAAATTGGTAGCACATCCTCAATTTTATTTCTTCTATCTGCTCCTAATTCCTAACAAAAAAAGAAAATCTATCTATGTATCCGGCGGCTGAGGCTAATTGGAACATCAGAGATGACAAGCACAAGCCACAAACGTTGCGCAAAAAGAATAATAGAAAAACAAGCCACAGAAATTCCAAGGGACTACATGCAACAGAGATAACCCTTTCTCCCAACAAAAAAAAAAAATTAGAGCTTGTTTAGATCCAATATATATGAGCACAGATTAGCAGCTAAAATCAGTATTAATGGATCTAAACATACCTATATATGCTAACTATTAGTTCCAATGTTTGAGTAGCTAAAAATCAGCAGCTACTCCCTCCGATCCTATTTATAAGGCGAACACATAAAACAAGATTCAAACTTTATAATCTTTAACCAATAATTTGGTGGACAACTTTTAAATAGTATAATACAAATTTAATATGGTCAAATTCTTGATCAAATGTACTATCCAATAATCATAATTTTATAATCATAAAAGTTATAATGTACAATAAATGAATGGTCAACTTGTGATTTAGGTGACCGTGCCATGTTTGACTACTTTATAAATGGAACCAGAGGGAGTACTAGTTAGCTAATATTTAGTGCTAATGGATCAAAAACATGCCCATAGTAAAAACCAAACCATTATATGTAGATTTAATTAAATTTATAGAAAATATATCAATATTTATGATATTAAAACTAGCATCGTTTAATTTGTGAAATAATATAGTTTCCCGCATACTTATTTGTTGCCATAAATATTGCTAATCTTCTGGTAAACTTACTCAAACTGATGATAGTTTGGGCTGTGACTAAATAATAAATAAATAAATCTATAATACAGCCCCTCTTTTTTTAAACTGAGGGAGCGTGTGGTGTTAGAGAGAAAAAGTAGTACGGCCAGAAAAAGAAAAGAGGCCGGCCTCGTGGCGCCTTGCATATAAGAATGCAACGCAACCGGCCTCTCTCCGCGTCATTTTCTTGGCGTTAGTCCTGCCGGCCGGCCTGGAGGATCGATCGATCAGCAAAGCGAGTAATAGCCAAGCGGCAGGGGCCAGTCGTCGGAACGAGCAGACAGACACACAGCCGCATAAATCCATCCATCCCCTCCCTCTCTCCCTGCAGGCCGGCAGCCGTTGGAGCCACAGACGACAAGGCACCCCCGATCGAGCCTGATCCATCTTGTCAGCCCATCTCTGCACTGGAAACGCCGCCATGGCTGTAAGTTCCTCTCCTCCTCCCTCGCCTTCCTTGGCAACAGCCTTCGATGCTTTTCATGGTTGGTTTAGTTTCTTTCGGTTGTGACTTGTAAACCACGGTTTTTTTCGGTTTGATTTTGTAGCGCGATCTAGTTTGCATCTTGTACTCCTATGCTTTGCACAAAAGAACAAGTCTTTCACCACCAAGAATTGAAAAAAAAAAAAAAGAATTGGGTGGTGTTCCATGGTTCTCTACTTCTCTTGGAAGGGTTTCAGTTCAGTTCGTCGCCGTATGGTTTCCGGCCGGATGCGATATCTGAACCTGAATTTTCTGAAGGAATAAGAGCCCCGCTGCGAGTAGACATGCTGCACATGCATCTAGCCATTAAGAGCAAGTTGGGATCGTTTCCTGAATTCCTGTGGTAAACCAAACCCTTTCGAAGCAAGCAATCCGATTAATTACATCAAGAGCAACCGAGTTGCGAGTTATTAGAATTAGAACTAGAGACCATTTCTTGCGTGAGGTGTTGAATATCTTGGCGTGTAGAGATCCACAACTGGTGAGGAGTCAGTCCCTGTAACTTGCGCCCGAAATATCTTTCGGTCACAATCCATCGCCCTGATAGTCTTCATCTCTCATAAATGATAGATGATTAGATGCACAAAGCTAGAGATGCTGCTAGGTTAACTGATTGGAATACGACTCTCTCTGTTTTTCTTTTTTAAAAAATGAGAGTCGTATGAATGAAGATTTTGGAACACACCCACCATAATTCAAAACAAACTCATGGTGTAAAGGCGTGCTGCGTGCACGCACCCCCAGATTTACATAGTAGTTTAATAATTTGCACTTAGAACCCGTTTGGTACAGCTCCGCAAGCCGCTACACCAGCAGCTTCATATGCTGTATATGAGATTGAAGCCTGAAGGCACCTTCTTCATGTGCTGTCAGTTTCATGCTAATGGACATTATAAGATATGTGTATGAGTTTTTTTTATAATGGACACTGTATGAGATTAATTGGTCCAAGCTTAGTAGTACTAGAGACTGCGCGCCAGGTAAAACCTTGCATTATGTTTTCAAAAGAAGAGAGTAGATAGATGTACGTAAGATACAAATACTCTTGACCTGAATTTTCTCCTCCATTTGGGAGACTGAGGCAGACATGAGGCGTCATCAGCCAGGCAGACCTTCGCTGTCAGTAGTCTGCCCTGAGAAGCTTTTCAGATTGTCAAACCTAAAGTACCAAACAACCACTGCACTAGCAGCTTGTCCGTTCTGTCCTTAATTCAGAAGCATGTGATTAGTTTCCCTGTCTGATTATTATCGCATCTGTTCAGTTGACAAGTCCATGCACTGAGTCAACGGCCGCAAGTCATGGCGTACGAGTTCCTCCTGTTTCCTTTGATCAATCACGTTCCATGTCAACTTGGATTGATGTCCACGTTCTGCCTTTGCAACTGGTCTTACATTTCTGACTGCTGACTACTCTAGGAGAAGAACAGAAAACAAAATACATTGACTCTTAGTATTTGCCACTGATTTTTGAAATAAAAAAATTCCAAATTTTAAGTTGCATTAGAACTATTCTACTACAACTGTGGTCTTTGTAATTGTTGGAAGCGAAAGGAAAAAAATGGCCACTGTATTCTTGTCGGTCTGATGTGATTGTGCTTGTGGGAATTGGAATGCAGCAGCAGAAGAACGCGCACGTGCCCAAGTTCGGCAACTGGGACAACGACGGCAACGTGCCGTACACGCTCTACTTCGAGAACGCGCGCAAGGGCAAGGGCGCCGGCGGCAAGATGATCAACCCCAACGACCCCGCTGAGAACCCGGAGGCCTTCTCCATGTCCATGGTCGCGCCGTCGCCGAACCGCTCCGAAGCGCCGGCGCCGTTGCCTCCTCCGCGGCACGAGCGCCGGCCCAGCGACGCGCCGCCGCCGGCGCCGCTGTCGCCCAACCCCTACGCCGGGTCGCCGTACCACCACCGCCACGGCGGAAGAGGCGGCGGGCGGGCCGCCGGCGGAGGCGGGTACAGCGTGGACCAGTCGCCCGTGCACCCGTACAGCAGCTCCGAGAGCGCCGGGTACGGCCTCGTCGCCAACTCCGTCGACCGGTCCCGCGCCAAGGGCGGCTCGCGCGGCAACGAGACGGTGAGTGAGGCGCCCTGCCATGCCAATGCCTCCGCGCTTGTGACGACCTGGTGATCGATTTAACGCGGTGGATGGATGCAATGCAGCCGACGAGGGGCTCGGCGGTGCCCAAGTTCGGCGACTGGGATTCCAACCCGGCGTCGGCGGACGGCTACACGCACATCTTCAACAAGGTGAGGGAGGAGAAGCAGACCCAGGCGGGGAAGCCGGCGGCGTACGGGGGCAAGGACGCCGCGCGTGGCAACAGCGCCAAGCAGCACCACGACGACGGCTACGTCTCATCGGTGAGCGGCGCGCAGCCATGCGCAGACAACACAAACTGAACTAGCTGGCTCCGTTCTGTCATCTCATCCAAGCTTTTGCATTTGGCTTTGTTTGGTTGCAGAAATTCTCGTGCTTTGGATGGTGCAAGTAGAGATCGACTGCCTGATGAATGGTGATGGATACAA
The DNA here is from genome assembly GCA_015844335.1 of Chrysopogon serrulatus. NCBI lineage: Eukaryota > Viridiplantae > Streptophyta > Magnoliopsida > Poales > Poaceae > Chrysopogon > Chrysopogon serrulatus. The sequence continues at coordinate 6,102 of JADLZL010002011.1, forward strand.
ATTCCGGGGCTCCTCCGAGGGTGTAAATTGGAGAAGGGGTTGTGATTCGGTTAGGACTGCATTCCCATTCTCTCATGGGCATGAAACGATCTCCATGATCTTTTTGTGGTAGCTTTTCACTTTTTGGAGTGAGAGTGAGACAGAGTTGTTGTCATGCTAGAGTAAGCATTGCATTGTTGTGTTGGTTCCTTTAGTATTTAATTGAATTTACAAGTACATGTACAGACAGGATTGCACTCACTCTGAACTCTGAAGTGAAAATATATATCTATATATGTGTTGTTGGCCTGTGATTTGCTCTTGTATGCTCAAACAGTTACTGATGGGGTACCGAGGTGGTGCGCTCTCCCGGTGTGGAGGCCACCGGTCGACTGATTGAACCCGATCGAGCACGATATTTTTCACCAATCCACCGTAAGTAAATTCCGTTGCCTCACACGTGGATGCACCATAATGGTCAGAATGACGTGTTTATTATCTAGGAAGCTCAGAAGACTTATAGTCGTATAGATGTAGGTCTAGCTTACCCTCTTGAATGTGTGTGTCTTGGCGTGCGCACGTGAGTTTGTGTGTGTTGGTGTGAGTTAGGGCGTGAGTTTAGATACTTCAGACTTTGTAATGCTTGTGTCATCTGCGAAACTCGAGAAACTTCGGATGCTTCTCAACCACATGAGATTCTCTTCGTATACGTGATGATCTAACGTTTGTGTGTGTGCTCTTGGTGTGTGTGTGTGTGCGCGCGCGAGTTTATGTGTGTGTGTTGGCATGAGTTAGGGCGTGAGTTTAGATACATCAGCTTTTAGTGCCCATCATATGTAAAGCACGGTCAACCACATGAAAGTCTCTTCGTATAGATGTACACTACTAGAGAACAGGCCTTTGGTCGATGCACAAATTCGACTTTAGTCTCGGTATTTTTTGCGTTCAGGACTAAAGGTTCTTTAGTCCCGGTTGGTGTTACCAACCCGGACTAAAGGTCCCCCACGGATCAATTCAAAAGGAGAGTGTACAGGACTTTGTCACATGTGGTGTACAGTTAAGTTGGTAAGGACTTTATGTGCGAGACCCAGAGGTACTGGGTTCAAATCACACACACCACAACATTTATGTTTTCGAATGGTGAGGCTTTAGTCCCGGTTTGTATACCCGGGACTAAAGGCCGGAACCTTTAGTCCTGGATTCATAGTCCCGGTTGGGATACCCGGGACTAAAGGGTGTTCCCAACCGGGACTACAACCCCTTTGTGTAGTAGTGGTAGTCTAGCTTACGCTCATGCATGTGTGTGCGCGCGTGAGTTTGTGTGTGTTGGTGTGAGTTAGGGCGTGAGTTTAGATCCTTTAGCTTGTAATGTGCCCATCATCTGCGAAGCTCGGGAGACTTCGGATACTTCTTAGCCACGTGAGTGTCTCTTCGTATAGATGTAGGTCCAACTTACCTTTTTGGATGTGTGTATGTGAGTTTGTGTGTGCGCGTTGGTATGAGTTAGGGCATGAGTTTAGATACATCAGTTTGTAATGCCCATCATCTGCGAAGCCCGGGAGACTTCAAAAACTTCTTAGCCACGTGAAAACCTCTTCGTATAGATGTAGGTCTAGCTTATGCTTTTGGATTTATGTGTGCATGAGTTTGTGTGTGTGTGTTGGTGTGAGTTAGGATGTGAGTTTAGATACTTCACCTTGTATTTGAAGATTGAGGCATAAAAAATGGTTACTGATGTAGTGATGTACATGGCCTAGAAAAAATCATAGCTCTCGTTTCACATTAAGGAACTGCATGACCTAAAACCACCTTTCATCTGTGTTGATTGTCGGCTCTCCCCTGTCTAGGCCCTGAGTCCACCCAAGACCCAATTGGGAGCTACCCAGGGTAGGCAGGGAGACCATAACAGTGTTGGAGTAATAATGTCGTACAAGAATTAGAGAAAGAACCTACTAGGTTTAATATATATTCCAGGTCCGGCCCTCTCCTAACCTGGATGAGAATCATCAAAGCTAGACCTGTTTCTTTTGTGATTTACTCGAATATGGGATCTAGGCCATATACATAGATAGGTAGCTAGCCCATCAATCCATTTATCTTCCCCTCAGCCCCACCATAGTCCATCATTGACCAGTGACAACCACACAGACATTACCACGGGAGGGGAAGGGAAGAAGAGGGCACATGAGGAAGAGAGCTACTACTTGTCAGGCCCCCATTATCTTGCAGCGACCATAGAAGAGGAAGAAGGAGACATTCGGTGATGCGGCAATAGGCCTTGGCTCCCACAACTGCAGCGACAGCAACACCACCCAAGCCACGCAGGTCCATGGCGGGCCCTTGAAGAAGCTGTTAGGGAAGAGGAAGAAGCCAGACGAGCAGATCTAAGGTGAGCCCTTAAAGAAGCGTCCAGGGAAGAGGAAGAAGCCGTACAACACGAGGGGGAATCCGCTCCTACACCACCCTCGCATGTCCCTCTTCTTCCTACCTGCTCCTTGTCCTAGGGGGTGTCAAGCACTTGCATACCACCCTCACCGGCTCCAAATGGAGGGACTGGGCGAATCTTGATGAGGGCCCTGTAGATCTAATCGCCATGAATGTCCTCACCAACAACGTGGTGGGCTATATGTGCTTCTGAGCCGTTTGCTCCACGTGGAGGTGATGTTGCGCTGCCCCCTCCCCTCTGATGACGTCTTGCATGACCCCCGCTTCTCCCCCCATCAATGTGTTTGGAGCCCAATTACATAGCACATGGGCTTTGTGAGATAATGCTTAGGGTCCATTTCTTGCCTTAGAGACTCTTTTGTAAATGCAAACCCTACTAGGGGGAATGATGAAAACTTCTCAAATGTCCCGTATTAAATGGGCTAGAGAGAAGGTAGAGGAGGAATTTTGGCCTCTCATTCATTTGACTCTCTCTTGTTCTCTCCACTCCCACTGCTCTCATTCGGCCCTAGACCAACACAATTGAATAAGTGCCAAGAGTTATTTCATTGATCCATCGCACACACAACACATACATAAATTTCTTTAGTGGTGAGCGAGTTACAAACTTCAATAGTGAGAAGTTACATATGGATGAGGTTACATGGTAGTTTCATAGGACGTCGCCAGGCATAGTGGTGACTAGTCACTAGTGAGAGACAGGCAACATATGATAATCAGGAGAAGACAAAAAATATGTTGATCTATGACGCTCATTTCATTTTGAAAGTACCAAGACCTAGTAGAGAATGCATGACAAGTTTAGATACCGCTGTACTCCAAAAAGAATATTTAACTCAATGCACACGCTACAAAAATCTAGCACCAATGGCTATATTGTTAAAAAATTAGAAACCATTTGCTTGTGAATGTTTTGTGTGGTGCCTAGATGGACGCACAATAACAATGTTTTGTGTGGTGCCTAGATGGACGCACAATAGCAAAACTTGAGCAATAATTGTTAGTTGCAACCGTACAAATGAAGTTCCTCAACAACTACACCAACTGCTAAGAAGACCACAAGTGCAGTCTCACTACTGCAAACATAGTATCTAAAACACTCTAGTAACTTATGCTAGTCAGATCAACAAGTTTGTTGATACTGCCCTTCTAAGTGACGACACTCGTACATAGAATAGGGAAGAGGACACTTTGGTCTCATCTTATGCATTTGTCTGCTGCCATACTCACGGTGACTACAGGAGTGTTCTGTCTACGAACCAGTACTACTCTTATCTTGGCTTGCACGAGAGATTAAGGTGCAGGGCCTCAAGGCTAGCTCTAGTGCTACGCTTCTAGTCCCTGGATGTTACTGTGGCTAGGAAGATGGTTTTGTTCCTTCGTGATGGTGGTCTTCTCCAATACAGCTAGATGTTCCTGGGCTCTCTGAGGATGATATTGGGTGGCGTATTCGGCGAAGGCATGTGTTGACACTCGTTAGCGTCAACTTTTACTAGGGCTTTTTATCCGAATGAAAACAAGAAAACACACTAGTCTAGGGTTTTATCTGAAAATTTCCACGAGTTTTGCATATTCTCTATTTTCCAGGGTGATTTTCAGAAAAGCTGAAAAAGAGGGATTCTAGTACATATTTAGCACGAAAATTTATCCGCCACGGAAATATCACGATTGAGCTCAGGAACCATCTAGAAGACACCCGAAGCAACGGGACCCCGAGAGGAGGAAAAGTGGGGCCGGTCGGCCCCACCTTGGGGCCGCCCGGCGCCCCCTGCTAGGGTTTCGGCCCCCACTTCTAGAAGCTTCCTCCACCGCCTATGAGGAGTCATCTTGGCCCTTGGTTACGTCGGTTTGATCCTGCGGCGCACGTCGATCCCACCGGGCTATAAATAAAGGGGTAGACCCCCTCCCCTAAGGGCATCAAGTCATTTGGAGATCCAGCCATCAAGGCCCTTCTCTAGTTCATCGAGCCTCTCTAGTTCATAGCTTTAGCCTAGTTAGATTAGAAGTAGAAGAATTCTAGTTCTTGACGGGATCCGGAGCCCCGGCGTGCATGCGGAGCGTGGAGTTCGGTATAGTTCTAGTACTTTGCTCTTATTGTATTCAATATTATGATTCAGGCAATATTGTTCTTAATCTTTTATATATTCTTAATTGCAATAGTCATTGTCTACTTTGATTATATGTCTAGGATAGTTGGTTTGATCTTATTGAATTCATGTAATTGCTCGTATAGCGTTTACCCAAGCGGCCGCTGGGTAGATGGTAGACAATATGTAGACGTGGTGTCTAGATATCTTGTTTATCTGCGAGTGCACCCTGACGTGCCGGGACGTGTGGTAGTCCGCGCAGGTGGCAGCTGCGTTGGTTCCTCTGTAGTCCACCCTCCGTACGTAGGACTAGCATGGGCACGGTCGCGAAGGAGGTGACCCTTGTCTCTTAATACCCTCATTAGTTGATGCCTCTTTATATGTGATAATGATGTAGGGTTAACTTAACAATGATTGCTAGATGTAGTTGCACTAATTAGAGTTATTCATTGATGTAGTTATAGAATTACCTTAGTATTTATTCCTGAGTTTATCCATTGGCTAGCTATTGTTATGACTAGAAGAGCTCGATATTGTAACATCCCGGGTTTTCTGGGACACAAAAAAATTTGAACTTTTTAAAACTTTTTCCTATAATTATGTGAAGCATGTAGATTGTAGGTCAAACATGAGCTAACAGGGAACAATTTATAAATAAATCACTGCACACATATAGAATTGATTGTAGGTGTTTGCTCGGAGCTTCTCTCTTGGTCTAGTGTTTCACGTCGGAGAGCACAAACCATAGCAACTTCCTTTGTACCTCTAGCGGGACAAACCGAAATCTTGATCGAAATTCCCTCATCCTACGGATATAATTCCGCAATCTCGAGGAATCTTATCGACTCTCGAATAGCAAATCATCGATGGAGACATTCCCTTTTCTTTTCACCCTTACTATCTTTGGACCCCTCTCTCCCCTAAAGGCAATAACCATTGACATGACCCCTACGTTGCCAATCCTTGGGATGGAAGCCCTTTAACCTTATGACCTCTAGAAGACTTCCATAAAGAGTAGAGATGGTGACGGTGTACATGTATGTGCACGTAGGAGCTCTAAGAGTAATATAGGAAAATAGAGAAATGGAAAATAGGAATGGAAATGGGAAAGGTAAAATCCATTTCCCCTTCTCTCCTAGTTGGGCCATAAGCCGGCCGGCTATGCTCCTTCTTTCCCTCACTCCCGCACGGGGCGAGGCCCGGCCAAGTCCGCTCCGGCATCCCTCTTTCTTTTCCACGGTGCGCGGCCCACCTCGGCCCGCTCACCCCCATCGGACGACAGGCCCGGGGAAGCCCCTGCGGCCTGCTAGGCCCGCTTAGCCGCACGCCCCGCCCTAACCCTAGGCGGGGCGGGAGCGGCGCTCCCAGGCCGCCGCCGCCACGGCGCCCAGCGCCTCGCGTGCGTCGCCTGCGCACCGCCCGTCCGGCTTCCGCGGGCTGGCGCGCGATGCGCGCCGCGTGTCCTAACGCTAGCACGGGCGACGAGGATGGTCGCTGCCTTTGCAGCCTAAGCTCGCGCCGGTATAAAGCCCCACGGCCGCCGTCGCCTCCTCGTTTTCCTCTAGCCGCCGCCACCATCTTCTTCTTCCTCCCTGCTTTGCTTAGCCCGGCGCCAACGGCCCAGCGGCCCAGCGTCTTGATCGCCGCGTCGGGCCTGCCTCGCCGTGCCGCTCGCCCGTGCCACGCGCAGCACCCTCCGTCGAGCCACGCCGCTGGCCGTCGTGCCCCTGTCTCCTCGACGACGAGCACCGAGCCCGCCGAGCCACCACCACGTCGCGCGACCACGACGCGAGCCACCGCCGCCTCGTCGTCCCGCGGCCCGACACCGCTGCCCGACGCCACCACGAACGCGTGGCCCGGACACCACCACGGCGGCGTCGCGCGGACCTCGCCACGGCTCCATTCCGCCCGCGTCGTGCGCGCGTTAACCCGCGCGGCCACCTCCTCACCAAGGCTGCGCCACCGCGATGACCTCCTACGGCACCAAGCACACACCCGGCCCGCCCCGCCCTCGCCTCGTCATCGCGCGTACGCCCGTTCCTTTGCCTCGGCACCCACGGACGGACGCGGCCGGCGGCGCCGTCCGATCCGACCGGGCGGCCCTGCCGAGGAAGCGCCGCCTCTCCCACCACGCAGCTGACGCGGCCTTTGCCGTGCGACACCTCGCCCAGACCAGCGGCGTCCTCGTCCGATCCCGGGCGCCCGCCTCGTCTGCCGTTCCGAGCCCGCGTCTGCATCGCCTCTGCCCCGGCGCCGCCGGGGCAGCGTGCCACCCGCGGAGGCGACAACTGCCGGGGAGCCTTGCACCTCGTAGCGGCGATGTGCTCACGGCGCCTCCGCGTCACCTGCGCCCTCACTCCAAGCCAACGTCGCCATGCTCCACCGCGCCCCGGCCGCTCCTGTTCGCCTCGGCTGCCTCCGGCTCGACCCGGCCAACACGGCCACCTGTAGCCACCTCCCGGCTGTCACAGCCAACTCCCGCTGGCCGCTGCAGGCCACAAGCCACCAGCAGCTGGCCCTGGCTGGCCAGAGCTGGCTACAGGCCCGGCTACAGCTGGCTGCCGGCCGCCGGGGGCAAGTCACGACCGGCCAGCGCCCTAGGGCTGCTCCTTCCACCCTCTGCTCCACCTCGCCGAGGTCTCTCCCCCACAACCCGGTGAGCATCCATGCCCAAACCCCACCTTTCTTCTTTTTTCCTTTGAAGTTGCGGCAAGCGGCATTCGAGGCGGCCGCCGTGCCGCTTCTACACGTTGCGGGGAGGTCGCAGCCAGCATCCGGCCAATCCTAGCCGCGTTCGCCTTCGCCCGGCCAGCCGTAGCCACTCCCGGCCACTAGCAGCCTGCCCCTGGCTGGCCGCAGCTAGCTGTTGGCCACCGGCAGCCGGCGAGAGCTGGCTGCAGGCTGGCCACGGCAGACCACAGCTGGCTGGAGGTGGCCAAATGTGGCTACAGCAGGCCACGGCCGACCGCTGCCCTCCCGGCACTTCCGGCGTCGCTCCATGAAACCTACCGGCCTCGCCCTTCTCTCCCCGACAAGGTCGAACTTTGAAACCCCCGCCGACGCCAACCTCGGCGTCGGCAAGAAAGCTTGCTCTTTTCCATTCATAATCCACGGATGTCGCATTTTATCCATATCCGCCTATCTATGCCTGTGCCGTGCCTTCGCGCCGGTCTATATCTCTTGTGCTACGGACATGTGTACTCGCCTATGATTATGTCGGGTTTAATTCACGTGCTCTGTTGTTGCCTCTTGTGTGTTGTGTGGTGTTTGTCGAGGACCCCGAGCCTTCGAGCGGTCGAGAGGGCGGCGTGTTGAGCGTGCGATCGCGGGTTTGCCTCGCTATGGTCGTGACGCCCGAGCGGGCTCCCATCTCTCGTGTTTTAGTTGGCTCGTAGTACTACGATCGAAGCGATCCTATTCGACCCCTAGGACATGGTCACCGGGGGCTTAGCAATGCGGATATTACCCGTATATGATGAGCCCGTCATGACCTAGTCTAATGGGAGACGAAATAGGAAGCGGCGGTTGTGATATGACGGGGAGCCAACACGTGTAGGTAAAGCTTATGGCCGCGAGTCATCTCGCCATGACCATTGGGCTTTACCTCTTTTTCCCTCTTTCTCTTACTCTTTTTCCCAAACCACCTCGTATGCTCGTGCCATGTAGACCATAGCATTCCTTCGGACCTAGCGGTGACAACCGCATCGCTATGGACCTTAGGAATAGCATTATGCTGCCCTATTAGCACGGAGGTCGTGGTGCCCTACGAGATGGCGTGAGTTGTGGAACCGTGCAAGACTTAGGTCTCCTTTCCTTCGACCACCGTCCATTACCATGACGGGTAGGTTGGGGAAGCACGGGACCATTCTACTCTTTTGCTCACCTTCGATTCTCGCTAATCCAGAAGGGCGCGGATCGAATCTCTTGTTCCACCACCTTCGATCAGTGACTATCGCCATGTCACGTGGACCGAAGTGCGTGGAACCAGAGTCTCCTTTTTCTCGCTTATCCGTGTTGATTAGTGTTCTTTATTTGCTTTATTCCTTTGATTTCCGTCGATTGCAATGCGAGTGAATCAAAGGAGGTGGACCTCGTTTTCCCTCTTTGGTTCTTTTGTGCTTAAACCTAGTATGTTTGTACCTAGTGAGATCATAGCATTCCTTGGGCTCCCACGGTGACAACCGCACCGCTGAGACCCTGGAGAATGCCTTAGTGCATATAGTGCACCTTGGCCGAGGTACCCTACCAGAGGTTTAGGCACGTGTGATCTCTCGTGCATCGCTCCTCTCCGATGCCTTGCCCTTGCCGTGGCATGTGCATTGGAAGGGGTAGACCACCTTTCCTCTCTCTTTTCTACCTGTTATTTTTTCCCCGCTAGCCCGTTCTCATTCGATCCCGTCTTAGCCATGACGATTGGATCAAAGACCGGACTATCTCTTCTAGTTAGCAAAGCTATGGTCTATGTCTCGTTCTCGGGCCGTGTGAGTCGACCCGGATCGGCCGTTGGAAAACCATCCTCACCGAGGATGTGACCGAGGCCATCACATGGACATGCCCGGCTAACCCTCCTCTCTTCCCCTGTTGTGCTACTCTCTTCTCGGCTCCCCGACGTTGTTGTCGTCTTGGTCGAGAGGACCCATATCCGCTCCTCTATTGTTTGTGTTCCAATCTCTTTTTGCTACCATCGGCTACCATGATGGGTAAGCCAAAGAGCCTCGGAACCAAGTCACAATTCCTCTATTTCGTGTTAATCGTTCGTACTTTCGAACCCTATATAGTCGTTGTGGCTTGCGGGTTAAAAGGCCGCAAGTGCCAAACCCCACATTCTGTTCTCCCTTCTCTCTTGCTTGCGACCCTCCGAGCCTCACCAATTTCTATGATGTTCGGATCAGAAGGTCGCAACCGTGGTGTTTGGTTAAGTTAAGCTAGGATCAAGGCCTCTTCTTTTGAAGCCGTGCAATTCGACACGATCGACCGGGAAGTCTTGGCTATACCATGGTCGTGATCAGGGCTTGTGCTTAGCGTGACAACCACTTCTATTTATTTGAGCCCGAGGATCGGACACTCTCCGCGAGGGCTAAGTCTTTTTAGTGTTTGTTCGGAGTTATCTGGTTTCTTCTATATCTTGTTGCCTTTTTGGGGAGTATTGGATTTTGGTTAGGGAATTGATTGCTCTTCGTCTTGTTTGTCGCTATACCGAGGTAGTTGCTTTTGCGGTGACAATGGAGCGGACCGAAGATCCGCTAGAGGGAGGAGACATGAAGGTCAACCAGATGTGGATGACATTGGATTGCTATGAGCAGTGCCACGTCCCACCCAACCTCGTAGAATCCTATTAGTCATGCAATATGTAGTCGCTAGCGCTTTACTTTAGGCAAATGAACGTGATAGGATGCATGGTAGATTGCTTGATAAGCCATTACCTTGACGCAACCTTTCTCCGCGCTTTTGGCTGCTAGGATAAGCGCTTCGCCTACCTCATGATACTTGCTACACACTTACACTTTACTCATACATGCTTGTGTGTGGCTAAGGCACGTGGTGCCGTGAACTGGATAAATCTTGGGGATAACGTGGGAGAGATCTTGGCGTGTGTCTTGGGTGTGTGGTGAGGGTTGTGTCGACCGGGCGGGATCTCTGACGAGTCGGGGGACAAGTCTTGCCGGTGGAGTGTGATCCGGGCACTCCCTATGTGAGAGAGTACCGTGGCGGGTACATGTGATGTGAGTAGATTCCGGGGAGGAGTGCCTTTGTGGGGACGAATCCTCGGAATGGAGGTGCCGTCGAGGCACGGGCGTCGAGCCCCCTTGTGAAGATATCTGTCCGGTCCCTCTAAGGACTGATTGGGCGAGTATGCGGCTCATGGGACTTTTTCGTGCACACCACTTTCGTCTACGAATGGGCGGGGTCCGACATGACGACTAGCTGGCCCCCTGGCCGCTACTACTAGGTTGATAGGTGATAGTGTAGGGAGAATGCGGGTGCGAGACCCACACCCTCCCGAGGCAGCGTGGTATCCCTTTGGGATCGAGTACCACGTCTCACGGTCTCGGCGTCCGGTGGATCTCGGGGTGCCCAGGCTGAGTGGTAGAGTGGCATCGGGCGGTTAGGCGGCGGCTTGGTATCGGCCTAGGCGAGGCATCGTCGATGATGGTGATCTTGTGGTTCAGTGTACAAGCTCTGCAGAGTTACTAAATCTATACGTATAGCCGTGTCCCCGTGCGGACATTCCCTACGAGTACCCCTCATTCGTTATAGTGAGTGGAGTCCTTTTCTCTTCTCCCCACGGGTGTTGTTGGATTCCGGCTTAGGCCGTTGAGGCAAGGAGGAGCGGGAGTCTTCCTTGCCGACTAGAGAGTGAGAGTGTGGTGAGATGTGTGGATGTGGATGTGGATATGGATGGGATGGATGGATGTATGGATGAGATGGGTTAAAACTTGATGAACTATATTATATTTATGTTATGAATTTGCATAGGAAAACTACTGACCAAATATAGGCCTTTTCCTCTACCCTTGCATTCCACTTACCACATAGCAAAGCAAAGCATGGGGTGGGAGCTAGTGGCCGATTACAAATCGTCTTGATAGAGTTGAGCGTGTTTGGTACCCGAGGAGGACTATGGCGATAATGGAGTTTGGAAGAATTAGGTGGTCTCGTTCCTACACTCAAGTTTGGTTAGGGAGATCAAGTCTACGCCCACTGATACTCTACCCCGACTCTGATGATTGTTTGTGAAGGAGGAGCCTTCACCCTCTGTGGCGCTACGTCTACTCTCGATGTTGACTTGTGTGTGCGTATATCGCTAGGATACTTTGTACTCAGGTATACCTCCAAGTGTTGTAAAACCTTATAACTTGTACCTTTTTGCGATGTATGAACTGTGGTATCAACTGTAAATGATGTACTCTGTGGATTTCTCTTCGAGGAAATCGCGGGTCGTTTCAGATATTTATCTATTTATGATGACTGATCATTATTATTATTTATCATATATATCTTTTATCGCGTGACTTATCCCTGTTATGAGTAGGATTCTAGTTATGGTTTGCCTTTCACATCAATAGTATAAGTTATAGTTTATAAGTCCTATATATAGACCTTCCCAATTGGTATAAATATAAATCGACAACTTTGCGGAGACTTCCCTAGGTAAAATGCTACAACGGTATAATTATCGTAAAACTGCGAGAACCCGGTTAGTTTATATTCTTATCTTTATATTCATATCTTTTTATTTTGCCTAGTCATATTGAATACATATAAATCTATAGTTATTTCTTAAGCAATATGATTAAGGATGACAACTTAATTCATGCTTAGGAATGATAGTGATAAATAGGTGGCTAGTTGCTAATGACAAGTTAATTATATACCGACCATTTCTGACATTGTTGCTAGAGGTAGGATTTATCTCTGCTTTTTAGTAGTGACGTTAGAAATGCCAACAAGCATTTTTGGCGCCGTTGCCGGGGAAGGTAGCTAGGCAATTAAGAACATTGATAGACTTATACTTAAGCATGTGATCGAAATAACCATTAACCCCTGCTCTACCCTTGTTTGTCTACTTTAATATCTTATGCAGGGTAATAAATGACCGGTTTACGACCTTCCGGCATGCCCCCACAAAATAAAAAGAAACATAACAAATCCAATATTGGAGAAAGAGGTCGACGTCACAAGACTTTAATTCATATCTCAAGTGACGAGAATATAAATGTTGCATCACTCACAAATTCTAGAATGTGAGTCATGGTAAGTATGATCAATTAAAGGTGAGAAAGTCTTGCTCATGGACTTTAAATTTTATGAGTAGTTATCTTTTACATTCCACTACATGTTTACTTTTTACAATCCAAACATCCATCTCATTTAGTTTAAAGTTTTTCATCCATAACATGTTTAGTTCCATCCTAACTTGCATTCTTATAAATAATTAAAAGAAAAAAACTCACCATAATCATGCTTGTCATCTCTACTTGAATAAACTTCTACAGTACTTTCATGCTACTTGTATTTGTTATAGTATGCTTAGGTTTAGAAGTATCTTCATACACCTTTGAAATTGAGCATTGACTATTTTTCTAAGTTAAAGTAGACATGGTGTCTAGTTTAATTTTTGAATCATAAGGTGATTTGATCTTACTTCTAAAAGGTTTTTAAATTAAGCAAGGTGCTTAGGTTAAAATCCTTTCCTGATTCAAATTGGACATGAGTCTATGTTGATTCTTGAGTTGATAGTACACTTTAGTAGATACTAGTTATTTTGTCCGACTAACCCCTATAAGAGAATTCTCAAATTCAATCGGGGTAAGTGAAGAAAAGAATTCACATATGAGATGAATCAAGGCAGATGATAACTTTGCACAAGAAGTCCTCCTTATGAGTATTAATATTTATTTATCTTTTGTTACAAGTTATCTTTGTCTTGAACTATGCTAGATTGCAACAACAACATAAAACACGATAGACACAATTTATGCTAAATAATCTTAAACCATATATCATCTTGGTTAGCATAGAAGAAAATCATAAAAAAAAGAGTATGGACAACAAAACCCGTATTTCAATCTTGCTATTCTCTCGGGTATGTGTCCATTAACATTTTGCAGGAAAGAACAACTTTAATCTATTGGAGAAGAAGTTTTCAAGTGAGCATTATTGCATCTCCAATAGACCGAACCCTCCTCTTTCAAGTAAGTTCGTCACCACTTACTTAGAAGGATGAAGATATAAGATACGTTTGTCCAAGCCTCATGCAACATATAACTACAATTAACATCTCATACCATGTTGCTAATTTATCTTGGTCATTTCTACCCTATGCTATGCTAAAACATAACTTGCTAAATATATATAATAAAATTCTCATGTGGTTCACCATACATATTCTTGGTTCTATATGAATAAATACTTTTAGTCCTATAAACTTCCTTATTCTATTATAAGTATGCTTTAGAATATTACTTAAATATTATAAAAATCAAGCACACTTATATAAGAATTTAGTTGTACATATAGACTAACTCCTCCTACATAAAAAAAAAATATATGTTTAAATCATATTAGGAGACTATTCGTAGAATCAATTCAAGGTTAAGGGTATGCTTCAGAATAATATCCTTACTTTAACCTTGATGAAAAAATTTTGAAATAGTGATGAATCATTAAAAGCACGAGCTACAAATTAATCTTTAACTCTTAGACAAACACTATCCGTACTTTGATAAATAGTAAATTCCTTCGGGTATGTGTTGTCCACTAACCCCTTGCAGAGAAGACATAATGAGAGAAGCAGGAGGTCTGAAGAGTGAGAAAGGAGTACAACATTCAAGACAAGATGCTAATGAATAACCCATGATACAAGAAAAAAAGAGAGAAGACCAATGAACTTTATTTACCCTTCACCATGCTCTAATAATGGAGGTAACATCTTAAGATAAGTGGTCAATTAATTTTCTCTTGGTCCTGGTATGCAATAAATGAAAATACAACCATGTTATAGTTACAACTTAATTTGATCAACCTAATTAAACTTAACATGATTTGTTCTCTAAGTTTATTCATAGCACCATTCTCTTAATCTCAGTCTTAACCAAGTAATCTATAAATACTTCATCTATTATTCTTGATACATTATAAAGATGAACAGTCTTTCTTGTGGTTGAGTGTCTTTACTGTTTATCTCACAAGTTTAAATGCCATATTTATACTTCTGGTCCTCTCACCCGAGATATGAATGAACAATATGAATAATATTAATCTTATTGTGCCCAAGGTTAGAGGATGAATAAATTTCTAGTTCTGTTGGTGTTTTCCCCCACCAGCCAGAGCCCATGCACTTGATCTCTACCTTGTCTTTATGGGCGAGAACACACTTCAATTAAAGTGTGGGGAGACAATCCCGAATTCTCTAAGTGAAAGTCTCAACTATAATAATGATGCACATAAGATTGACTTTGAGATGCCTACAAAAGAAAGAAAGAAGGTGGCACCGCCATTGGAAGCCACTAGTGGAGGCACCACCTCAATCCTTACCCTCGAAGAGCAACTCGAAGTACTCAATGAACCTTTGCAAGGAGAAGTCTAGTTCGAAGGACTATAAATATCGAACCCTCGCCGTGAGGTAACATCGGTAGTTATCTATATGTACTTTCTTGCATCGTATGATTTATTCTCTCTTTAGCATGACTACTTTTCTATATTAGCAATGCATAGAAATAATAAAAATAAATAGTTTGCCTTAGGCTACATTCATGCATCTTAAAACATTAAGCCCCATGTGAAACCCTTATAGTATAAAAAGCGTAGGAGTTCTCCTTTGTGGTGGCATCTGAGAATAAAAATATATATCATGTATTTGCACTTTATGCATATAAATCCATAAAATCCAAAAAGATTAAGCGAGCATCCTGCTGCAATACTGCTATCTTAAAAATACTTTCAAACCTTCACAACAACCAATCCTCTAAAAACGGCTAATCATTAATGTTTTATCCTAATACCGTTCCACGAGTTTTGGTGTTTTGTGAGAGCTTTCTGCAGGATGACTTCAAGAGCCAGCTTACCTAGGAATATTCATCTTCATCACTTAAAGTACACCTTTCCGACATGCAGCTGACCCCTGTGTAAATAAAGTAACTTCTTAGGTGATGAGATTGAAGTATTACAGGCAACACTTGCTCTTATAAGCATGAGCTCCTCTGTGAGGACCACTCAGCTTCAATGATCAACCATAAGCAAACATCTAGCTTGGGGAGAGCATCCCTAGTTATCAAAACACGGATAGAAGCAAAAGAGACAAAAACGAGATGGAAGGAGGCACGTGCGGCATCACCACGAAACGGGGAGTTGACGAGGTTACCTCGGGCGATGAACCCACCGAGTAAGTGTTCTCCTCTATCTAAGTCCTGTCGGTAGACTTTAAATTTCATACCCTAGCCATAAGGTTAGAATGGTAGTTATCTCATTAAATGCATTTGCAATTTATTTAGTAGCATAATTTTATTTACACACTAAAAGATATAAAAACAACAAAAATATTCTTTGCATTACTCATGGCATCGAAAGCCCCAAGTGGATACCCTATGGTATTTTCCAAAGGAACATCATTTGTGGTGGCATAAAATAAAAAATAACAAAAATAATAGCATTCATATTTAAATTCTTGCATCATAAAAAGAAAATTCAAAAAGAGATAAAAGTAAAATCCTGTTTAAATTAGACAACATTAAAGATAACTCATAAAGGTGATCAATTACTCTTTTGGTGACCGCTAACCCATTATTAAATTGGAGCCTCGAGTTTTGGTTTCTCTTTGTGGAGAGTATTTATGCAGGAATAATAGCAAGGAAAGAGTCTATCGGTGGCACCCACCAGGTCCGCTCTTGATTAGCTCACTCTAAAGGACATCTACACCAAGTATTGCAACCATCCAAATTTTTGGGGAGGAGCATCCCCTAGTTATCAGGTGACTACACCTAAGCGATTTTTGAGTCTACTTTATATAGTCATAAAATACCAAAAATATGTGGGCACATGAAGGTCCACGTCTATTGAGTCTTTTATGAGTCTTTAGTTAAAGAAAATCTAAAAAATCAATAAAAAGAAGTCTTAGTTAGTATTAATTATATTAGAGTGTGTTTAGAGTCAGTCTAGGCTAGAGTTAATTAAAAACTGATGAACATTAAAATTTTGTCTTGAAAATGATGAATAGTTGCTCTGTTATAATGCTTACTAAGTACCTACTTGCCAAACTTAAAATCTCCCTGGTTCTAAGCATTGTTGTTTTAATTAGAGAATTTATTCTGAACCTTAATTGTGGAGGCATAACCTTGCGCTAAGTCTAAGTAGTTGATTGATATGATTCATAAAGGTTGAGCTGCTATTTATCTTATTCCTAGCATTGCTAAGTTCTGGAGGTTTATTTTGAAAATCTAAAAAAATTACATGATGAGCTCTTGTATGACAACTGTGGATTCCTACCAAAGCCAGAATTAATATTTTAGAGGATAGGAAAACCTTTTCACATTCAAGCTGCTTGTTTTGCATTGAGTTCAGTCAACCTGTGTTGTATACCTTATGAGAGTCTTGTCATGCTTTTAAAACCAAGAAATACTTGCACACTCCAGTCCGCATATGCATTATTTCTACTTTAGGGGTAATCGCAATCATTCACCATATTTCCATACATGTTCATCATAAAATGTTCACCTCCTACACTGGAAGAGGACACAAAAATATACACTCACCCTATAGGATAACCCCTGTTTTTAATGCTCTAAGTCCTGATTATATCTCTCGATTCATTTATTGTGTTCAAAGGATGCATGTGGCTATGTAAAAGAAAAAAAAGAGAAAATAAAGAAAGAAAAGGGGAGTAAAAGATGGACAAGTGTCCCAGCAATTAAAACAATGGGTACTAGATGCCCGCCTCCTTGAATAAAGAAAAATAATAACAATAAAGATAGCCCATGTCTTTCCTGAGAAAAATTTCAAATAGAGAGTTATTTTCAAAGAGCAACCCTAGAATTAGAAATTAGCCATAAATAACACATATTCACCTAGCCACCATATTCCATACACATGCACGTCTTGGTTTGATTGTATGCCTCGATTCTCTGTGGATCCATTAGTTGACTTTACAATACATGTATTGCAAGTATGCCTATCCTTGTTATCGCCACTCCTATGAGCTCCACCATATATACCTTTAGCCATAGGGGGCATAACATCATTAATGCCTCAAGAGAGAACCACAAATACCACATACATTGAGAGACTTGAGGGTGTCATACAATTAAGCTCTGAGTTTTATTCGGAAAACTTATGAAAAACTCCGGAATGTTGGTATTGCAAAGAATTTGAGACATAGTACTTAGCTGGATTGTTCTATCTTTCGATTGCTCAAGACTTGTGCAGAAGCTGTGAAGCCCCATATTACAGGTAAAATGAGTAAGTTTGAAGATTAGAGCATACATTGTTTAATCCGGAGAAAATTTTCGTTTGAAAGCATGTGTACTTGAAAGTATAACAACATTGTAGCAACTCCTGATCCAAATACAATATCAGCTAGGCTTAGTTTGTTTGCCAAGGGACTGGCAAAAGGTAAGCTTGGGGGTATTGTTGACACTCGTTAGCGTCAACTTTTACTAGGGCTTTTTATCCGAATGAAAACAAGAAAACACACTAGTCTAGGGTTTTATCTGACAATTTCCACGAGTTTTGCATATTCTCTATTTTTTAGGGTGATTTTGGAAAAGTTTGAAAAAGAGGGATTCTAGTGCATATTTAGCACGAAAACTTATCCGCCACGGAAATATCACGATTGAGCTCGGGAACCATCTAGAAGACACCCGAAAGCAACGGGACCCCCGAGAGGAGGAAAAGTGGGGCCGCCGGCCCCACCAGGGCATGGGCCGCCCGGCGCCCCCGCTAGGGTTTCAGCCCCCCACTTACGGAAGCTTCCTCCACCGCCTATGAGGAGTCATCTTGGCCCTTGGTTACGTCGGTTTGATCTGCGGCGCACGTCGATCCCCAGGGCTATAAATAAAGGGGTAGACCCCTTCCCTAAGGGCATCAAGTCATTTGGAGATCCGACCATCAAGAGCCTTCTCTAGTTCATCGAGCCTCTCTAGTTCATAGCTTTAGCCTGGTTAGATTAGAAGTAGAAGAGTTCTAGTTCTTGGCCGGGATCCGGAGCCCCTGGCGTGCATGCGGGAGCGGAGTTCGGTATAGTTCTAGTACTTTGCTCTTATTGTATTCAATATTATGATTCAGGCAATATTGTTCTTAATCTCTTATATATTCTTAATTGCAATAGTCATTGTCTACTTTGATTATATATCTAGGATAGTTGGTTTGATCTTATTGAATTCATGTAATTGCTCGTATAGCGTTTACCCAAGCGGCCAGATTGGTAGATGGTAGACAATATGTAGGCGTGGTGTCTAGATATCTTGTTTATCTGCGAGTACACCGACGTGCGGGGCGCGTGTGGTAGTCCGCGTGGTGACAATTTGCGTTGGTTCCTCTCGTAGTCCACCCTCCGCACGTAGGACTAGCATGGGCACGATCCGCGAAGGAGGTGACCCTTGTGTCTTAATACCCTCATTAGTTGATGCCTCTTTACATGTGATAATGATGTAGGGTTAACTTAACAATGATTGCTAGATGTAGTTGCACTAATTAGAGTTATTCATTGATGTAGTTATAGAATTACCTTAGTATTTATTCCTGAGTTTATCCATTGGCTAGCTATTGTTATGACTAGAAGAGCTCGATATTTATCTATTTATGATGACTGATCATTATTATTATTTATCATATATATTTTTTATCACGTGACTTATCCCCTGTTATGAGTAGGATTCTAGTTATGGTTTGCCTTTCACATCAATAGCATAAGTTATTGTTTATAAGTCCTATATGTAGACCTTTCCAGTGGTATAAATATAAATCGACAACCTGGTAGACTTCCCTAGGTAAAATGCTACAACGGTATAATTATCTGTAAAACTGCGAGAACCGGTTAGTTTATATTCTTATCTTTATATTCATATCTTTTATTTTCTGCCTAGTCATATTGAATACATATAAATCTATAGTTATTTCTTAAGCAATATGATTAAGGATGACAACTTAATTCATGCTTAGGAATGATAGTGATAAATAGGTGGCTAGTTGCTAATGACAAGTTAATTATATACCGACCATTTTCGACGTTGTTGCTAGAGGTAGGATTTATCTCGCTTTTTTAGTAGTGACGTTAGAAATGCTAACAGCATGCTTGTAATGTTAGTGTCTTTTCTTTTATACATTAGTTTTATTTTATTGAACCATGTTGTTACTATTTATTGACGTCTTTACTATTTAACAAATCAAGATGGACGCGCCAGGATTCCAGCATTTTTGGACTGTCCTTCTAGAGATTCTTAGTTCAAGCATGCAATTGGGTCTTAGCATTCCCTTTTAGCGTGGATAGGGCTCAAGACTTTGAGCGATAGAAGATTTTGCAGGAGCACATGCTCAGAGCATTTCTAGTGAAAGCTGGCCAACCTTGTCATGATATTACGTCATGTAGCCGCCTCTTGCTAGGCAGAAGTGGTGGGCATCGACTGGACAGAGGTGGCAAGAAGAGAACCGAACCTGGTAGTCAAGAGCATATACCGCAGTGTCAGATCTATCCACAAAGTTGTCAAGGTGAGAGGTCTAGCTTCTCAGTTATTTCTCCAACCGAGCTTGAAAAAGAGGGTTTCCTCACCATGAGTCACATAAGTAGTCTAATTGGATTAGGCGATCAGCTAAGCAATGTCACTATCGTACTGAGAGACATCCCCTACCCAAAGGGGAAGGGCCTTCTAGATCCAATCATCTAGGAACTTCTTTACTAGCGTAGCAGCATGAAGATTTGGTTATACCACAGCTAGAAGGGTCATATTTTATGATTTTTCTTGTATCAGCTAAATTCTCTTCAAACTGCACACAACCTTCATGTAATATATGTAAGGTAGTTGTATATGTTGATTTGTATGATAAGTTTCTGATCTTCACTCATCCACAGAAAATGGATTGCTTGATGCTCTTCTATCGATATATTCAAAATCGATTGGCACATCAACATTGCAATTTGTGGGGGTGCAGGATATTCTATCACTATACATATTTTTTTTTTGCGAAGTCCCAGTTACAAACTCAGACACTCATATACATGAGCGCACACTCACCCATATGAACGCACGCACGCACATCCTACCCCTATGAGCACCTTCGAAGAACTGAGATGGGCCGGCAAATCTCAAGATTGACAAAGTCACCACAGGCGCCTCGCTGTCGACGGGCACGTCGCCTACCACTGAAAGCATAGCGCCGTTAAATCCTAGATAAATCTAGAAAAATACGAGCATCCGTATCAAGTCTGGGACTTGAACTCGGGTGGGCAGATTCCACCACAAGGAACCCAACTAGCTGAGCTATCGCTCAGTTCGCCTATCACTATACATATATGCAACAGCTGTCAGCTAGTAACCTCAGTAATTTCCTGGATATGTGTAATTGTTTTTGTTGTTGTCAGCAGAGATTTCCTATGTATGAATATGTGCTTAATTGTTTTTTGTTGTTATCACCAAAGCCCTTGTCGAATTCTTCTAGTTGAATATGTGCCTGAACTGTTTCATCGGCCTGTAATCAGTTCTTTATATGGTTTTCGATGTGCAAGAGTTTGTTTCGAAAATGGGTTCATATTTTTTTCAAAAATATTTTGTTTAATGGGACGGTGTTTTTTGGGAAATAGTGATGTAGCAGCTTTTGACAACACTCCACACATATAACAAAAAAGAACAATTTGTTTCATGCCTATAATTTAAGGTTGCGAGAATGTAACCACTAACTATTCGAGAAGGCCCTTCTTAAGTTTTGCAAGTATCCTAGGAATCTGCTTTACCACTTTCGTTATCAATCTTCGATAATTGTTTGTGCGATCCATTCTCTTATCATAAATAATGAAAACTTTGCAGTGATTAGAAGAAATCCCATCAATATCATCAGTAGTTCCCTTGCTTACTGAAGTCTTAAGTCTATCACCATTCTCAAACTTTTTTGACGCATTAATTTTAACTAAACATAAAGACAACATCAATCAATAATAGGTAAGGACGCGCATCTTTAGGGTACAGAAGAAGAGACAACAGATTTATGGCTTTTGGTTTGGGGAAGAGATTTCTTATGCTTTTGCTCAAGTTTATCAGTAGCATCAAGTTCAACAGGTTCACGGTTGACTTGGGGAAGAGTTTTCTAATGCTTTTGCGATTGAGGATGTAATATTGAATATATTTGGATTGTTCTTGAGGAATTAATAATTTTAAAAACAAAACAAAGAGTAGAAGGGGTTAGCATCCTACCACACGGCTAATGCGGTGTGGATCGACATTAGCATACACTATCGACACAGTGCCTTAGGACGTGCCCATGTGTCGGTGTTTTGGAAACACTAACAAGTAAATTTATCTAGATTACGTGTCTAACTCGATGGCTTAGCTCAAATGGACACAAGTATGCATACTAGTTCGGGCAGGAATAGCCCTACGCCCAGTGAGTGGTGATCGTGTTGCTGAAGCTCTTTGTTTATAGGAAGGGTGTACAAATGGGTGAGAGAGAGAGAGAGAGGCGTGCTCTTAGGTCTCTATGAGTGTTTTGAATGCAGGTGTGAGTGTGTGTTTGTGTGTGTGTGTGTGTGTGTGTGTGTGTGTGTGTGTGTGTGAAAGTAGTAAATGAGGTGCCCTGCCACTCCTTTTATAGTCCAAAGAAGGGATGTGGCATACAAGAGATTAGCTTCCTCATAGGGTATGTCCTGAGTCTTGTTGGACAGAATGAAGGAATGACGCTTCGGTTTTTGCCGTGGTCCTTCTCTTTGCAGCGATCTGATATCCAGCTAGTACGACTCTGTCTGTCGTGCACACGAGCGTCTGGGTCCGGTGTGGTTATGTTGTACTCCTGCGTCCACATGGTCTTCGTCTCGCTTGGGTCCTGCTTCTAGGTAGGTACGACCCCTGTCCCGGGTGGTACGACGACCATGGCGCAGCTAGCCTTGCGCGGGTCAACTGTTGCGGGGTAATCATCCCTGTACTGTCTAACATCTGTGAAGACCGGATGGTGTGGGGGTCCTTGGTGCGGTGGATCACTGTTCCCGTTTTATGATAACGTGGTGGCGTGCTCACGAGCCAGGCGTTATCTTGTGCCATGTCAGGTTTTACTTTGTTCAAGGAGTGGTTGAACCTCCCATCCTTATCCTATCTCCCCTTAATCCCAACTAAGTGTGTGGGGTCTGGCTGAAGGTTATGTTTCGAGGAGTGACGCGGTGCTCTCGGGCTGACGCGAGGAGCCCTCGGGCGAGTTGGGAGCCATCTGGCAAGGCGGGGCAATCTCTGGCGAACACGACGCTCTCGGCAGTCCGAGGTGAAGCGCTTTTAGGCGAGTGGGGAGCCCCCGGGTGGAGCGAGGTGCTCTTCTTCTCTCGGCCCACCACCCATGTTGTACTGGGCTTTCCTTGTGTTTGGGCCTGGATGGTATTTACGTTTTTTAGGGGTGGCCTACTGTTATACTGGGCTTACCATGCATTCGAAAAAACCACAATAGCTTATACCTCCTCGACTCATGTGCCCTTGCCTCCGCCCGCTGCCTACCCCCGGCTATTGTGAGCTAAGGTTTCGCTGGAGCTCCATGGACACGGCATACACACAACAACTTCTTTCTCCTTGAGTTCGATGACTTCGCCCCTACCGAGGCGAGCTAGGGTTTCCTCTATAGCCGTGAATCGTGGAGCACCGACAAAACCCTAGCTCGCCCTCCCCCCCCCCCGCCCCATCCCTCCCCCCCGCCGCCTTGGCTGGAACTTTCCCCGCCCGATCCGGCCCGACCACCTTCACCGTTGCTAGGACTAGGACCCCTAAACCACCCATCGGAATCTCCATCACCTGCCGACCTTCCTCCCTAAACCCACTTTCCTTCTGAGGTTGCTGGAGTTAGGGAAGATAAGTGGAAAGCTCATTGGAACCCTAGCTCAAATATCCAGTAGGAGGAGCAGCAGCAGCAGCAGGAGGGCGACCTCAAGTGGATCCGGCACCCACCACAGCCGGTGCGGGAGGAGGTCGCTGGTGAGATAGAGAGGGCGTGCAGTGTGGGAGGGGATAATTACTAGCACGCTTCACGTGCTTCGTTGCGTGCACGAGCCTATGTGTGTTATCGGACACTTCTATGTCATTCTGCGGATTTGTTAAATTTGGCATTGTCCATTAATGTAATAGTCGCGGTTGATGACATATATATCTGATTTCTATGACCTGTGATTATGTTATTTTTAAAACATTATATGGCAGAAGAGGAGATCAGAAATTGGTTGCGGTTCTCTGATATATGCTGTTTAATTGGGTTGATATACTCTGATATGCTGTTTAACGTCTCTGCTGAAGAGACGACGAAAATTGACAGAGAAAAATGTGTTGGATCCGTCGGCTGTCTCCTGTCTGGGCTCTGGGTCCACCCAAGGCCCAACTGGCAGCTGCCTAGGCCTAGGGCAGGCAGGGAGACTGAACAGAGTTGGACTCGAAGTGATGAGGAGGCCAGCAAGCAGCAAGTAACTCGACATATTGGCCCATCTCCTCTTTTGTCTTTTTTTGTCTTTTCTACTAATTCTCGTCCCATCGCGCACATGAAAATATGCCTCGTTCTTCAGTTCCTTCCCTCCGGAAATGGGCCAATATGTCGACTTCGCTCAGAAAAGCTCAGGACGGTGTGTGTCGGTGTATTTATGTTGCGAGCGATGGAACTTGATTCGATTCGATTGGACACCTGTCCGGATAGCGACGGATGTGTGGTGGACTGCGGACGAACGAGCAAGGCCTTGTTCTCTTCGAGGAGAGAGAGAGTGAACTTTGTAACTGTAGCATTTTTATTTATATTTGGTAAATATTGTCTAATCGTGGCTCAACTAGGTTCAAAAGATTCGTCTCGTGATTTACAACCAAACTGTGTAATTAGTTATTTTTTTACTTACATTTAATGCTCCATATATGCGGGTAAAAACTTGATGTGATGGAGAGAGAGTGAAAAAAGTTACAAAGAGAACAAGGGCTCGAGATCACGAGCGAATGGAATCATGCATGCATTCGTCGTGTACCCGTTCATTCACCAGCTCTTCGCTCATCATGTTCTCTCCATAAGCTTCCACATAAAGCCATGGGAGAGCATGAGATGAGAGAGAGAATGTGTGTGTGTAGGCCCGCCCAGACCATGTATGAGCCTCTAGCTAGATAGCACGCTCAGTTTCCAGTGTAAGCATTCTGTGTGGCATGCATTCTGCACTATGTCATCGTGCGTTGCCTGTAGTCTTGTAGGTTTGGCTGCATATAAATACACTTCAATCCATATGGTTTAAAGGAGATTAAAATATATTTTAGTTTAAATTTTAGATAACTGCTCCGGTGGTCCTCTTTCCGAAAAATGCACGCATCTTAAAGCAGCGGAGTAATTAATTAAAAATTAAATTTGTTTGGATTTGGATTAGGGCTGACCCTATCCGTGCCCAGCCAAGTCCATGAGCCGCCGCCCAACCCAGCCCGCTGTTTCTCCTCCGATCGAGTCGCACGCACGGATCGGCCTTTCTCTCTCTCTCTTCATTTATCGTTTCTTTTCCGGAGAGGCGGCGGCGACCGCCGGGGCTAAGGCGCTCATCCACAGCTCGCGAGGAGGTGGCGCGGCGTGGCGGCGATCCGCCCGCAGCTTTACCGCGGGGCGCCGTGCGGCGGGCGGCGACATGCCCAGCGACTTCGGTGCGGGCACCGTGGGGCGGCGGCGGGCTACCCGCGGCTCGACACGGCGCGCGACCCGCCCGCGGCTCAGGACGGGTGGCGTGCGGCCCGCCCGCCCGGCGGCTCGGGGCGGGGTGGCGCGGTTCTACGCGGCCGCCCATCGCTGTCGGGAGCACAGAGCGCGCGCGGTGCGCGCTGCTGGTGTCGGCGCACGCCGCGGCCGTCGAGTGCTCCACGGTCTGCTCTGCTTCGTGGTCACTCCTCAGATTCGAGACTTCCTGCTGCACCCAATGCGCACACTGGCGTTGTCCTTCATTGCACCCTGGAAGCATATGGGAGAAGCTGTGCATCCCACCCCTGAGCAGACTCTGCAGACAGATCGCTACGCCATGGATCCACGAAGCGACACCCTCCACCCAGTTGACCCAATCCACACTGGTACGGTTGACAGCCAAGGTGAAGGCCAAGACCAGCTGGCTGGGAGCTATACTGCTGGTAGCGCTCCAGTCAGGAGCATGGGTCAGCATCCTGTTCTTAGTCTGACTGACCACCTCCGACTCCCAGACGGGGGCGCTGATGCGTCTCAAGATCCCGGTTCCACCGGACTTTGCTCTCCGGATCGCAACGATCATGACGGCTTTCGTCATCACCAATCTCCACGGCTAAGGCGCCTGGCCGAGAGGCGCCACGGGCGCCATGAGTCTCCTGTCCTGGAACTGCCGAGGCTCAGGTGGGAGCCTCAGCAGTCTCAAAATGCTCCACCTCTCTAGACTTATCACTTCGACTAATGCGCAGGTAATCTTCGTCTCTGAAACTAGAAATTCCTCTTGTACTTCCACTGCCTTAATTAATCGGCTACATGTTGATAAAGCTTACATTGTTCCAGGCCAAGGGCAGCCTGGCGGGCTTTGGCTTCTTAGCAGAAATGATGTAGACGTAGAAGTAGTAGATAGCTCTCAGTACTTCTTTGCTTTGTGTGTACATAAGCAACTTCTGAAGAAGTTTGGCTTGGTTTGTGTGTATGGTGACCCGCATCACCAAAAAAACAGCTTCCATCTGGGCTCAGGTTCACTCCTTTGTTGTAACATATCCTTCTGAAAAGCTTGGCCCCGGGTCCAGCAAATGCTAAGCGTATCTCAGATTTCTGCTGTATGGTTAAAAATTGTGGTTTCTTTGATCTTGGTTACAATGGACCTGCTTATACTTGGACTAACAGACGCTTCAATTCTAATCCCACTTACGAACGCTTGGATAGATGTTTAGGCAATGCAAAATGGTGCACAGGTTTCCCGATGACCACTATCTATCATTTGCCAATGATGAAAAGTGACCATGCGCCAATCTTGGCCGTTCTGAACTCCACACGAATAAGCATCAAGAAGCCCTTTAGATTCGAGAACTGGTGGTTACTCGAGAAGGACTTTCAGCAGGTGGCTGGGACAAATCAGCAAGAAGAAGCTTCAGCCAAAAAATCTCCTACCTAGCCCATGACCTGAAAGCTTGGCCGATTTGGTAGAGCCGAGGGCTGCAGCGTGCAAGCATCTGCGACCCGTGGACGCGCGCGCCTGAGCAGCATATGCATATCCAATTTGACAAAATCAATGTCAAATGCAAAAGATAAACACCCTCTCGATATATGCAGGCGTTTTTACATGTTTTGTGCTCGTAACAAAGAACAGCCATCACCAAATTCCACTGACTAATCAGGAAAACAAACAGCCTTGAAAATTATAGCAGCGGCCACACATGCGTTTGTAATCTTAATAACCAGCAGCCATCAATTATAAGGAAGTAAACATTGCACATCATGTTTACCATAACCAACAACTGAAAATGTTCCAAACCCACGAACTGAAAATGTTCCAAACCACGCAAGTATAAAACCGAACGACCTAAGAAACCAAAACGACTCATATGAATCTAAATCTTCATTGACATGTCCGAAACACCTAGACTCCAAAACACCTAAAGACACTAGGATTACTAAAACCAACTATTTATTCCTCAAATTCTGCCGAAAATAATAGACTACTAAATGGAACCAACTATTCCTCAACATCAGCCGAAGTCATGATCTTGTTGGCTGCTTCCTTCGCCACAGCTTGATTGGCCTCTGAAAATATTAGTTCAGCAGCCATCTATCTCCTAAACTTGGGTATATCTTTCTACATTTGCCATCTCCCTGCAGACAAAGATGCTCTGTTTCATCAGTACCGACATATCAAACATCGTCACAAGCTAGCTACCACAAACACACAGTAATGATCAAAAAAATAGGGAGTCACATGGATAATTTACCGATGTATCTCCCTGTGCATCACCACCAATATCCATTCCCATTGATGATAAACTTGAACTCGACGACGTGTTTTCATTATCCGAACTGCTATCATCACAAGCCCCAAGATAGAAGTCCAATTCCTCCTCATGTTCATCTTCACCTCTGTTATCCATTACGAGCCCTGGCTGTAGTTTGTCTCCTGAATTAAAGCGACATTTCAAGCAAAACTCAATAATTATTTGGATCTCAATGCATATCATCGAAATATGAGTTTTCAATTAAAAAAAGTTCCTACTACAACGGTAGAATAATTCAGAAATGAATCCTCCCTAAACTCCCAAAAATCTAATATGCAGGTTGGTTGATCAGCAGCCCTACAGTACACTAAAATTAAGAGCTCTTGCATAATCTACAGACCGATATATCATCCCATGAATAATCTTTTTCCTTACTTTTCTGTGGAATGAACATCCCCAGAGTCTGAGGAGTTTAAGCAGTTTACAGTGCAGCATTATAGTCACTACATGTTCTTCACCCAACAAAAGTTCATATTTACCTCTCCCAGAAAGCAACTAAAGGTTCATAGCTCCTCAGCTGATCACTACTACTGATTCTAGCCACGGCAATTCAGTGTACACACAGTTCAACCCATCACCAGCCAGACAAGACAATCAGCAAGGTAACACAACGATGTGCATGCGGTGGATGAAGTGGTATTTTTCATTGTTATCAAATGTAATGGATTTTCATAAAAAAAAACCAATGAACATACGAGAAACCTAAATGTACAGAGCTAAAAATCCTTAAGAATAATTTATTGGGGAACAGGAAACATTATGGAAAAAATGCAGATCAAGTGCGGACTACTACGACGACTTTTGAATTTTGACTGTAATTAAAAGTACAGGAATCACAAATTGGGTACCAAAACAAAATTCAAGCGATCGAGATTTTATACATACGTTGTCTGATCCTCGAGGCCCAAGCACCTCAAGGTGCAGCCCTGCCGAGCCACCGTCGTCACCGCCTCGACCCCCGCACTCTTTGTCGGACATTGCCGTAGCCGACTGCCGCCCGTCACCGGCTGCAGTAGCCTACCGCCCGCCGCCCGGCGCTTGCCTCCGTCGATTCTTTGCAGGCCGCCCGCCCGTCCGCGCCCGTCGGCCGCTGCAGGCCGTTCGCCCGTTCGTCGCCACCGCCGCACCTACAAAGATCATCGCACCTCCATGAGATATGGACTTAGATGCCGACGAGGCGAGGGACGCGGTGTGGCCGACCACCAGTCGTCGTCGATTTGTTCGATGGTTGTCGCCGCCGCCTCTCGGAATAGAGCCGCCGCTGCCTCTCCGGAAAAGAAACGATAAATGAAGGGAGAAAGAGAAAGGCCGATCCGTGCGTGCGACTTCGATCGGAGGAGAAACAATGGCTGGGTTGGGTGGCGGGTGATGGATGGACTTGGGCTGGGCACGGATAGGGTCAGCCCTAATCCAAATCCAAACGAATTTAATTTTTAATTAATTACTCCGCTGCTTTAAGATGCGTGCACATTTCAGAAAGAGGACCACCGGAGCAGTTCTCTAAATTTTATCTTAATCTTTTTTAAACTATATAGATTAAAGTATATTTATGTGCAGCTAAACAAGCCTCCAGACGAAGAGTTCAGTTTACAATACACGCACCACATTTTCTTTCTGGAGTTTGGAGTAGGAAGGTGTGAGCGAGGCTGTGAGCAAATGTACTCGGCACACATTCCAAACCGTGGACGCGCTCTTATTTCACTGTTTATTTCTCTGCTAGCCGTTTCTGCAACCTCAACTTCTGGACGACGCTGACAGTAGAGGGGGGAACTCTGGCCCAGCCCGGCCCACAGGCCCAGACACATTTTTTACATGGTCCGTCTATAGTACAAATTTGACTTGGTGCATATTTTGTTCCCAGCCACAAATTACTTGGCCCACTTGCTTAAACCTAAGCACTCCCTCCATATAGAAAATATATGTCGTTTTAGACAAGGTTTGAGTTAAATATTAGAAACATAAATCATGAATAATTTTTAAGTTGTTGAGTTTGGAAATATGAAAACCATATGAATAGATTTGTCTTGAAAAATACTTTCATAAAAGTATAAATATATCACTCTGTGATGAGTACTTTTACAAAAGTATGAAGTCAAAGTTATACTTTGGAGACCGTGTCATTGTCCAAAAACGACATCTATTTCCTATATAGAGGGAGTACTCCACATATTTGACACACATTAATGTCTTAAGAGATTCTTTTCATTTTTTAAGACATTGATGTATGAGCCTAAATTAATAGAAAAAAATCTTACCACACTTTATTATGATGGCAATTAGAGAGTAGCTAAAATTGATTGAACTTATCTACCCTTAAGAGCAAGTATTATAATGGATTGCAAGAGGGCTATATGCTGATGTGGAAGAAAAAAAAGGAGAGAGAAGAGAGGTGGGTTGTAAGCTTATAGCCAACTAAAGGCACAAAAACCAAGAAACTTATGAGAGAGAAGAGTGGGCTGTAAGTGAGCTTATTATTATATAAGTTGACTAATAAGTGGGCTGCAAGGATTCATACAGCCAAATGAAGACTGAATTATTAGTTTTGCTCTAAACATGGCAAATGATGAAAAGTTGAGCTACTAACCAACCACCTCCTACCTAGCCTAGCTTGTGTCGCCTGCAAAGTTCCAGTCTATCTACGCGACATATCCCATGTTGTCACCTGGGTTACGAATACCTAGGCGATCTCCCCCGCAGGCCGGATCATTAGTTGATTTAATTTAACTAGTGGCACTACAGGATTAGTATACTAGTTTAGCCCGGTTGATCACACTGGGCAGCGGCGACAAACATCCCGTGCAGTTTCACTTTCTGCCTGATAAAGCGCGTCACCTCTGATTCTCTGCTGACCACCTGTCGCTAGATACCTTACCCCTGCAACTAAACTGAGTAAAAATCTTTCACTACTGGAAACTGCTTCTTTGCCGAGGGTTTTTGGCTTTGCCGAGGGCCGGATTTCGGGCACTCGGCAAAGGACTTCTTTGCCGAGGGCCAGCCCATGGAGCCCTCGGCAAAGACAGGCCCTCGGCAAAGAAATCTTTGCCGAGGGCCTAGCCTTCGGCAAAGACAGGGCCCTCGGCAAACAAAGTCTTTGCCGGGGCCGGGCCTCGGCAAAGCCGGCCCCTCGGCAAAGATTGGTGCAGGGGTGACGGCGCCCCTTGGCGTTAGTCTTTGCCGAGGGCTTGGCGTTAGGCCCTCGGCAAAGAATATTAAATTTTTTTTACAAAATTCTTTTTGCCGAGGGCTAGATGTTGGGCCCTCGGCAAAGACCTCCTTTGCCGAGGGGCCATCTTTGGGCCCTCGGCAAAGACTTTTTTTTTTTTCGTTCTGGATTTTTTTGAAGCAATAATATATTATTTTAAACTCAATTTCAAAATTTGGTCCAATTTTGTAATTTTTTGATATATTTCATGAATTTATTTGGCTCCATCGATTTGTTGCAAATATTTCAAATTTCAACTACAGGTGCATCAAATAATGCAATTTAGTGTTTCAAAAAATATTAGTCATGGTATTTACTGTATGTTGAGTCTCAATACAAAAAATGACATCAAAATTGAAAAATCTTGTTCACGTAACATGACGTGGATTTCGCAGGAAAAGTGGTTTAAAATTATAGAAAATGCATATGAAGTCCAAAATTCACGAAACTTGACGTGGTGCCATGTAATCATATGTGTAGGCTGTGGTAAAAATTTGAGAAGGATTCGAGCAAGTTGTGATGTCGGTTGCTTAAAATCCGAGAGATCACCGCATGTGATCACATGTGATCATATTTTGAGATGTGTCGACTTATAATCATCCGACGTCATAACTTCCTCAAAATCTTCTCAATTTTTTTTTCACAACCTACACATGTGATTACATGGCACCAAATCAAGTTTCGTGAATTTCGACTTCATATGCATTTTATATAATTTTAAACCACTTCTCCGGCAGAACCCCGGCATGTTACGTGAACAAGATCATTCAAATTTGATGTAATTTTTGAATTGAGACTCAACATACTTAAAATACCATGAATAACATTTTTTGAAGCACAGAAAAACATTTTTCCATGCACCTGTAGTTCTAATTTTAAATATTAAAAAATCCATGATACCAAGATAAATTACGGAAATATATTAAAATAATACAAAATTTGCCCAAATTTTAAAATTGAGTTGTAAATAATGTATTATACCTTCAAAAAAAAATTTGGGTAAAAAAAACGAAATTAAAAATATTCTTTGCCGAGGGTCTAGCTGGGCCCCTCGGCAAAAAGGTGATCTTTGCCGAGGGCCCGGCGTTGGCCCTCGGCAAAGAATAAAAAAAAAAAAAGCCCACAAGAGGCCCAACCCAACCTTAACCCTAACCTTATCCACACTACTCGCCACCCCCACCGGCCACCCCTCCCGACCGGCCGCCGCCGCTTGACTCTTCCGCCGGCACCGCCGCCGGCCACCGCGCCCGCCCCGCCGCCCGTCCACACCGGCTAAGGCCGCCAGGCGCTCCCCCGCCGCGGCTAAGGCCTTGAGGCTAAAATCTCCATTGGGCCGCGCCGCGCTGCGCGCCCGACGGCCGCGCCACGGCAGCCGAGGCGCCGGGCTGCGCCCCGGCCGCCGCGCCCGCCGCCGGCCGCGGCCTTGGCCAAGGCGCGCTGGCTGCGCCCGGCCGCCGCGCCGCCTTCCGCCAGCCGGCCGCTGGCGATAAAGCCTCCGCCTCCCCAAAGCGGCGAAGCTGCCAGCCGCCGCCAAGCGCGCAGCGAGGGCTCCCAGGCCTCCACCCTTAGGGGCGCCGCCGAAGGCCGCCAGGGCAAGCCAGAAGCCTAAGCTGCAAAGCTGCCCAAGACCCGGCCGGCTTAGGGCTCTCAGCCAAAGCAGTCGCCAGTGCGGCAGTTGAGCACCCCAAGCACCAGTAGGGGAGAAGGGAAGGGAAGGGAAGAAGGGAGAAGGGAGAAGGGAGAAAGAAAGAGGAAGAAGAAAGAAAGGAGGGAGGAGAAGGGAGGGAGGAGAAGGGAGGAGGGAGGAGCCCCGCAATCCACGTCGACCGCTTCACCGTCGACGACCACACTAGGTTCGCCCTTCCCTCTCTATTCAAATCGTGCAATGAATGTCGGCCATCGAGCCCTTGTATTATGTAAAAGTTGTTGTATGTGGTTTTCGGCCATCGAGCCGTTGTTTGTGGATGTTGGCCTTCGTGCCGATCTGTTTTTTTGGGTTGTCGAAACCTCCCCGTGCGGGGGAGATTTTGCCGAAATTTTCACTTGTCACTAATGTGTTGCCTTTTTTATGCAGTAGGAGGCATCGGAAGGACCCCAGGAGGACCCCGATCGTAGTCGTTGTTGCGGTTACGCACGCCCTGCGTCGCCTCGCCAACTGCGTCGACTCGCCCTTGCCCGCTAGCCTTACTTCAACGACACCCTAGGTATATTAACCACTCTCCCTTATTGTTGTCTAGATCGTGTGACCCGGTTAGGGTCTCTCGTCTCGAAAGAGATACGGTCTTAGGTATGCGGATGTTCGATCTTTGCATATCTTCGGCCGTATCTGTTTTTGGATTGTCCACGTTATTTGGACAGCCAGCGGATATGTAGATGATGTCAGTTGCCATGGTCCACTCTAGTCCGAGACGGAGTTTCGGCATCACCTCCTGTTGTTCTCCGGATACACTCTCCCTTGTTGGACGTGTATCGGGAGAACAGTGGGGAGGTGCTGCCGAAATTCTGACTCGGACTGGAGCGACCATGCAACTGACATCATCTACATATCCGCTGGTGGGATTAGGACCTATCCTAACCTATTAGACAAGTAGGAACACCGCATAGATGCAATTGATTGTCACCATACTATATGATGTAAATGTCAAAGGATGGAGGACCGTCGGTGGATGTACACATTTGGAGAAGCGGGAATGACTATGATGTTGCATGGGTGAAGGGGTTGATCTTTTCTTGAAACAAGCATTTGGCCCAGGAGCAGGAGGACATTCTCTAGTTTGGTGTCCCTGCAGGAAGTGTGACAATAGGAGAAAGGTAGATGAGAAGACCATGGGTAGGCATCTTGTGTTCAATGGTTATACGCCTGGCTACCACCAGTGGATCTACCATGGTGAAGCGGATCGTATAAGAGCGGAGGTGGTGAGACCACGCCTCGAGGCTTTTGATGATGATGCCGGAGGGTAGAGACATGCTAGATGACGTCCACCAAGCAAACTTCAATGAACAACGTGAGAAGGAGGAGATGGAGGAATCCGCAAAGGAGTTCTATAAAATGTTGGACTCGGCACAGAAACCCCTTCATGAGCGTACAACGATTTCTCAGCTGGATGCGATTGGACGCTTAATGGGGTTAAAGGCCGAGTTAAACCTGAGTCGAGAAGGCTTCGATAAGATGTTGGCCGTGTTTGGCACCATGCTACCGGAGAAGCACACTTTGCCGATGAACTTGTACGAGGCAGAGAAAATCCTTCGTATGCTGAAGATGCCGTATGAGAAGATACATGTTTGTCCGAAGGGGTGTGTCCTATTTCGGAAAGAACACAAGGATGCCAATTACTGTCCGAAATGTAAATCCTCTAGGTACCTAGAGGTAGACTCTGGTGATGGTCAGAAAAAGCAGCTTTCGATCCCCGCGAAAGTGCTACGTCACCTTCCTTTCTTGCCTAGGATCCAACGGCTATTCATGACTGAGGAATCGGCGAAACAAATGACGTGGCACAAATATGGCAAATGGTACAGTCCTGGGAAGATGGTACATCCGTCTAATGCTGAAGCATGGACGTACTTCGATGAGAAACATCCCCGACAAAGCATCCGAGGCTCGTAATATGCGTGTCATGACCGGCAAATGAGATGGGTTCAATCCTTATGGAATGACGGCCGCCGCATACACATGCTGGCTTTGTTTTTGTTATCCCCCTCAATCTTCCTCCCGGCATAGCCTTTCAAATGAGAACATGTTCTTGTCGTTGATAATTCCCGACACCCGGGGAATAAAATGGGTGTGTTCATGGAGCCTGTTATTGATGAATTGATCCACGCTTGGGAGAAGGGGGTATGGACATACGACCGAGCTACAAAGACAAGCTTTAAAATGCACGTTTGGTACCACTACTCTCTGCATGACTTTCTGGGGTATGGCTACTTTGTCGCTTGGTGTGTTCAAGGGAAGTTTCCATGCCCAATATGCAAGGAAGGTGTGAGGTTCATTTGGTTGAAGAAGGGTGGCAAGTTTTCATCGTTCGACCAGCATCGTCAGTTCCTCCCTTTAGACCATGAATTCAGAGAAGACATTAAGAGCTTTACGAAAGGTGTCAAAGTGACGGACCCTAAACCGCACTTGAGGACTAGTGTTGAAGTTCGTGCTCAGATCGATGCTCTTGTGCCCAATGAAGAAGGTGGTTTTGTGGGATATGGTGAGGAACATTTGTGGACTCATAAGTCTGGCTTAACGAGGCTTCCATATTTCGATGACCTCCTTCTGCCACATAACATTGATGTAATGCACACTGAAAAGAACATCGCTGAGGCACTTTGGGGTACTCTCATGGACACTGACAAGTCTAAGGACAATGTTAAGGCTAGAGTGGACCTAGCCACGTTGTGTGACAGACCGAACCAACAGATGTAGCCTCCTCGTGGCCGAAACAAGAACTGGAAAAGGCCTAGGGTGCCTTTCGTCTTACACATCGATCACCGGAGAGAAATTCTAAAATGGATCCAGACATTAATGTTTCCGGATGGATATGCAGCAAATCTTAGCAGGGGAGTGAACTTAGGCACTTTGCGTGTGAACGGGATGAAGAGTCACGACTACCATATATGGATTGAGCGGCTTCTTCCGGCGATGGTTCGAGGCTATGTCCCTGAGCCTGTCTGGCAAGTGCCGGGCGAGTTGAGCTTTTTCTTCCGTCGCCTATGTGCTAAGGAGATATCTCGGACTGTCGCTCAAGACTTAGAAAAAGCGGCACTTTGTGTTGCTCTGTAAGCTCGAGAAGATCTTTCCACCCGGCTTCTTTTTGCAGATGCAAGCATCGATTGTGCACCTCCCGACCGAGGCACGTTTGGGGGGCTCGTGCGCAGTTCCGTTGGTGCTATCCGGTCGAGAGATGTCAAAAGACTCTTCGTAAAAAATGTACAAATAAAGCCGAATTGAGGCTTCTATTGCAGAGGCATGCCTTCGGGAGGAGGTGGCAAACTTCACAATGCTATACTATAAGCCGAGCCTTCCTAGCAATCATAATCCAGTCCCTCGTTATAATGTTTGGCGAAAATGAAACGACCCTCGGCCTTTTTTTCAAGGCCAGCTCGGCGGCGCAAGTAGATCATCCTCGGTTATTGGGAAATGAAGAGTGGCGCAAAGTATCATGCTATATGTGTTGAGGAACCTTACCGAGGTGGAGCCATTCATCACGTAAGTTCTCAACAAACTTGTTTCGACACGCCGTCATTATTCTCCACCCAACCCCATTGATTCTTGTTTTCACGGGGAATTTGTTCGTGAATTCTCGGCATCAATCAAGGGATCCTACCTCACATGAACAAGACACCCTAGTTTCACGAGGTGCGGGGAGCCGGAAAGCGACTTTATTTCTTGGTTCAAACACAAGGTAATGTCCAATGTACCCCCCTTACGTTCGATCATCCAATTTGATCGCACGTTTGATTAATATAACGATCTATCATGCTTTGACCTTGTAGGCCCGCACTGGTTTGTCCATGAGTGATGAGTTGAAACAGGTTGCAAACGGCTGTGATGTTAGGGTCAAGTCATTTTGCAGCCTATGGCGTGAATGGGTATCGCTTCCACACAACCGCGCACGAACAGAATCGGCCCAATCGAAAAACCACAAATAGTGGAGTTTATGCGCTCGGCACCGATGGCCTCGACTATCATGGTAGAATTGAGGAAATCATTGAGCTCTGTTTTCATGGAGACAAACCTCTTAAACTGTCATGTTTAAATGCCACTTTGGTTCAATCCTCAATCAACTAGACGAACCCCTCATCTTGGTCTAGTTGAGATCCGAGAAGATTCCATCTATGAAGGAAAAGATGTATACATTGTGGCTCAACAGGCCGTGCAGGTCTATTATACTCGATACGCAAACCAACATAAAGAGGATCTTAAGGGTTGGGCTATTGTGCACCAGGTATCTCCACACGGTAAACTACCCGCCCCAAATGATGATGATTACAACTTCAACGCGAACACATATGATGGACAGTTCTATCAAGAAGATGGGCTACCAGGGACATTTGAGATACTCTTACCTCAAGCAATTGAAATGGAAATAGACAATGAAATGGTTGATGGCGAGGTTGATGGAGATGTGGTGGTAAATCCCAAGGACATAGCAATGCTTGAGCGATTACTTCTAGGCGATGACGACGATGAAAACATAGAACCTTCGGATAGTATTGCCAATTTAGACAATTTTGACAGTGATGATGAGACCTATGATCCTAATCATGAAGATTTTTCGTAAAACATGTAATACTACAATTATCTATAATTGTGTTATGTTTATATAGTTTGTATGTCATATGTGTACTAATTAGTCTTGTTCACTCTTTGTGATTGCAGGTGATTGAACAAAGATGGCGAGCAGACGTCCCACGCCGTGACACACCCTCGGTTTACGGGAGAGACCGCCCCTCTCCTTCGAGGTGAGGGGTCGTCGTCGGGCAGCGTCCGGAGGAGGTGACGAGACGAGGGACGAGGGGGGCCGCCGCAGGGGGGAGGCGGTCTCCTCCCTCCCCCACGTGACGGCGTGTTGGAGGAGCACGTGCCGGCCAATGCATTACACGTCGGAGGGACGAGGGGGTCAGCAAACGACGAGGGAGGCGAGGCGCAGACGGGCGAGGGATGCGGCGCTCGAGGGTGAGGGGGGGTACCGCTACCCGGCGTCCCTATGAGCGAGGCCCCACGAGCCTGCATTCGGGTTCCACTTCTTCACAACCGCCCGTGATCCGGCCTATGGCGAATAGGTAAGTAACTATAGATGTTGTCACAACCATTCATATTTATATGTTGGAAATCATGAGAACTAATAATTTTACTTAATCCCTTGTGTAGGGCTTGGTTGGTTTTGTCGTACTGCAATGACGCACCCCCACGAGCGTTCTAGGTGTTTTGTGCAGGAATTACTACCCCGGCCTTCGCGTGAAGTTGTCCGATGATCCGGAGGTACGGGGAACCGCCTCCAACTGGGATAGGTACGTGGCGCGCAGATGACACTTATCGCAACAAGCGGGGAGCGCGTGTTGGCGGAGTTTTGGGTAAGTCTATCTCGTAGAACATTGGTTAAAGCATCGAATTCATTGGTTAAATCTTTTATTGCAATAATGAATGGATATATGGGTTCTATATGCAGAAATTCTTCAAGGCCGAAGAAGGACTTGAGGCCCAAGCGGATCGGCCGCAGCCTTGTAGGAAGTACGTCACCGAGATGCACCACAATGCGCGCATCCGGGCCCACATAGACTACTACCGGTCGGTACTTAAGCAAGCCCTCCGCAAGCCACAAGCAAGAGAGATTACGCTTACCCGGGACCAGTACCTTGAGGTAGGCAAATAACATTCATAATTATACATTTTGATATTAAGTATGTTCAATTTCATCTTCTAAAATGTCAAATACTCGATGACCTATAGGTGATTCCCTCGGTGGTGCCGATCGTTTCCCGATTCTTTGGGCCATGATCGTGGACAAGTGGTTGTCACCGGATTATATTGATACACACGAGAGCGGGGGGGGGGCAGCGTCCGATGAGGCAAGGTCCAACTCACCATCAAGGCGGCCGTAGCCTCCCCGCATACAAACAAGCATACGTAAGTGATTTCTCTCATTTATTTTTACGCTCATTTTTGCATTTGTCACCATCTTTCCGCCTATCTCGCGGGGAGGCTGCGCACCCGGGCGAGGAGGTCTCAATTTTCTGCATGGGCTATGTCCCACATGGGCAAGGCGTCTTCCTCTGTCTCCTTCGATCGGGCTGCCCCCCCACAGGCGTACTCCGACCCGAATGTGTACACTAAAGTCCAAGAGTACACGTCCGCGGTAAGGGAAATCCATGGAGAAGATTATAATGTGCGGACTGAGCCCATTGATGCAGAGGCGATCATGAGGCTAGGAGGAGGCAAGAAGCACGGGCGGCTGTGGATTGCAGATGGTGTCATCGACTCCACCTCTGTACCCTCCCTCGACGCTATCCGAGCACGAACACGAGCAACGGCCGGGCCATACGCCCACGGCCTTCTCCGGCCTCATGAGACGGTCGAAGAACTCCAGGTAATTCCTATCTCATTCCTCGTACGTTCATATTTACACACCTAAATTAGATTTGCATTATTGATACATTAAAGTGAAACATTGTAGGCCGAGCTGCAAGAAACAAAAAGGAGAAGTGAGGAGCAGGCCGCGATATCGACCGCAAAACCGACGCCCAGAAGGTTGCGTTTGAAGCCCAACAGAAGCAATTAGCGGAGATGATGACGATCATGCAAAGTCTTGGCCAAGCATCGGGTGTACACATGCGGTTTACAATTGCTCCACCTTCTACTCCCTACAGCTACCCCGTAAGTATGAAAGTTTGCTTGTCGTTTATGCTTTGCATTTATGTCGGCCATCGTGCCGTTGTGGATGTCGGCGTTGGTGCCGTTGTGGATGTCGGTCTTTGTGCCGTTCTTCCTTGCAGGTTTTGGAAACCTCTAGTTTCTAGGGGAGGTGCTTTGCCGAAATTTTCAATTGAGTCTTCTTTTTGTAGTTCTAGACGTATAGATGCAATCTCTAAGTTTCAAAAATATTTTCCCAGATTCCTCACACATACATTATTTGCTCCATTGTGCAGCCTCCGTCCGCTGGTTCGAATCATCCCGCTAATGCGTCACCAGGTGATCCGGCCTTGCCTTCACCATCGTCTCAGCTACCTTGATGACGACTCGTGCTAGTTGATGTGGTGGGACTTTAGCATGATTTCAGTTTTATGTTGTGACTTGAACTTGGATTTCATAAATATGACTTGTGCTTGGATATGTGCTTTATGGTGAGACTTGTAATGTATTATGATTTGTGATAATTATGGTTGTGAGATGTTGTGAGAAATTGGTTACTGAGTGAGATATATATGTGCTGATTGATGATATATATATGTATATATATGAAATATTTGTGTTGATGGAATGCAATAAACAAATAAAACTATTTAATTTTTCGGGCTCTTTGCCGGGGCTACTGATCGGGGCCCTCGGCAAAAGAAGAGGTCTTTGCCGAGGACCTAGCAATAGCCCTCGGCAAAGATTTCTCCCCAAAATATCTGAAAATTTCTTTGCCGAGGGCCGGCCCCTCGGCAAAGATTCCCAAAAAAAACAAATTGTCTTTGCCGAGGGTCGGCCCTCGGAAAAGAATTTTTTAAAAGAACAAATTGTCTTTGCCGAGGGCCGGCCCTCGGCAAAAAAAATTCGCTTTTTATTTAAAAATTCTTTGCCGAGGGGGCCCGGCAAAGACTCCGTCCATCCCAAACGGCACCGTGACGGGTGCTTTTCTTTGCCGAGTGCCGTCCGGCCCTCGGCAAAGGCTTTGCCGAGTGCCCGATGATTGGCCCTCGGCAAAGACCGTCTTTGCCGCCCGAAAATTTCGAGAGAGTTTTGCGAGGGGCCACCCTCGGCAAAGCCTTTGCCGGAGTTTTTGGGCCTTTGCCGAGGGCTTTGGGCCCTCGGCAAAGAACCGATTTCGATAGTGTTTCCCGGCGAAGCGGCCATCTTTGCTGCGGCTGCGCATCATCGAGCAACTAGAAGTATCAAAAAAAAAAAGAAAGAAAGAAAGAGCAACTAGCTGTTTTTTGAGCGGGGAAAAAAGAACCGGCGAAAAAGAGTTAAATGCACCACGAGGTCTCTGAACTTGTAAGGGTGTGTCATATAGGCCCCTGAACTTTAAAAGTGCATTTTTGGCCCCCTAAACTTGTCAAGTGGTACATTACAGGCCTCTGAACTTTGAAAATGAATTTCTGGCCCCTGAACTTGTCTAGGTGTGTCACTTAGTCCCCCTGAACAGTAATTTTTGATATTTTTTTAATTTTTTTTAGAAATCCAAATTAAGAAGCCAGGAAAGGTACCGAGAAAGCTCTAAAAATCTTGATATTTTGTAAGTTGGTAGAGTGAATAATAAGAATGATAATATGCTAATTTTTAAGTGAAATTTAAATTATTGTATTTCAAAAATGGTCAAACTATATATTCTATGAATTCTTAAATATATAAGAACATGTTCTATGCCATTTGAATACCCAAAAAAATCCCAAAATATCAAACTTATATATTCTATTGATATTTTGAGATTTTTTTTATTGCCATTTGAATACCCTAAAGTCATAGAATATATAGTTTGACCATTTTTAAAATACAATAATTCAAATTTCATATAAAAAATTAGTATGTTCTATGCTATTATCATCCTTGTTATTTACTCTACCAACCTATAAAATATCAAGATTTTTAGAGCTTTCAAGGTACCTCTTCCTTGCTTCTTAATTTAGATTTCTAAAACAAACAAGAAAAATATCAAAAGTTACTGTTAGGGGCCTAAGTGACACACCTAGACAAGTTCAAGGGCCAAAAATTTATTTTTAAAGTTCAGGGGCCTGTAGTGTACCACTTGACAAGTTTAAGGGGGCAAAAATACACTTTTAAAGTTCAGGGTCTATATAACACACCCTTACAAGTTTAGGGACCTGTGGTGCATTTAGGCGAAAAAATAAGGTTCTCTTTAGCACGGTTTTGAATAGCTTTATCTTTATTACTACAGTATCAAGAGAAGCCGAAATCGGTAAAAAAAAAAAAATCACCAACTTATATGTCCGTTTAAAGTGGACCTGAAAGGAAAACCGGTATATTGAATTGAACTGCTGGGACAAGCCGAAACTGCTTGAAATCCCACTTAGGGCTGGTAATCGTATCTGAGGATATTGTACCTGACGTATGTGAGTCATAGTGTTATTTTCATTTATGCGGCACGAGTCTGTCACTTCACACTTTATTGCTTAAAGTACAAATAATTACTCTCTCCATTCCAAATTATAAGACATTCCAAAAGAACTTAGAGAGTCAAAGTTTTTTCAAATTTAACCAAATTTTTATAATAAAATAATAGCATTTATAACACTAACTAACTATCATTAGATTCTTGATTAGTTATATTTTTATCGTATATCTATTTGATGTTATAAATCTTTGTGCTTTTTTATATAATTTTGGTTAAATTTAAAAAACTTTGACTCTCTAAGATTCATAGAATGACTTATAATTTCAGATGGAGAGAGTAATATATTGTGAAGGTAGCCATGGATATCATATGCAAAGGATAAAGACACGAGAAGGTACAAAATATTAGTCAGGCTATTCGACTGGTCATATAAGGGATTTTTTATTTTTTAATCCTTTTTACAAAATATTCCAATAATATTCCCACCCAAATAATATTTGCACATATAGCTCTTTTTGGTCGCGCCGGTGGGGCTGGCGTGACCAAATAACGCTATCACGCCGCATGCATTGGCGTGACAAGATTTTTTTCATGTATGGTCTTGTCGCGCCACCGGGAGTGGCGTGACAAGACTGAATTTTCAAAAAATCATAACTCTTCCATACAACGTTGGATTAAGATGATTTTTATATGAAAATTGTAGCTCTCGACGAGATCTACAACTTTCTAGTTTTGAGTTTTTTCATTTGAGGACATTAAGATGCTCAAAAAATCAAATACTTTTTCAGCACCATAATAAACACGTATAAGAGCTCGTCGCTTTTAAAAATTCATATCTTTTTTGTATGGTGTCAAAAAAGATACTTTTTATATCAAAGTTGTAGCACAAAATGATATCTACAACTTTTTAGTTGAAAGTTTTTTTATTTGAGAATGTTAAGATGCTCAAAAAAAGTAATATAGTATTTCAGTCCAACGTGAAAAATCTTGTCACGCCAATGCATGTGGCGTGACGTTATTTGGTCACGCCCGGCTCCACCAGTAGCGACCAAAAAGGGCTATATGTGCAAATATTATTTGGGTGGGAATATTATTGGAATATTTTGTAAAAAGAGATTAAAAAATAAAAAAAGTCCTCATATAAGCCGGCTAATAAGATAAGTCGATTAATTTGTTGTGAGAAAAAAAAATATTGTTCGAAGCGGTTGATAAGACAAAAACAAATAGTACCTGTTATGTTATTATTACAAACTGTTGGGACAATTATTTAGTCCAACAGTGCTACTCCCTCTGTCCCTAGAAAGGAGTGATTTCTAGAAACCGTGCCAGTCAAAATTTTTAAACTTTGACCAACTTTATAGAAAAGGACAACAACATCTATGATATAAATTTAGCATGTTATGAAAATAGATTCTATAGTAAATCTATTGATACTACTCTGATAACATAAATTTTAATACTCTTTTCTAGAAAATCAGTTAAAATTTAAAAAATTTGACTTAGAATAACTCTAAAAATCACTTGTTTCAGGACAGACCACTTGCTATTCATAACTTTGTCCAAGAGGCCCTGAAGGACTTACGGCTAGATTTCCCTTCGGAGACTAGCAGGTGTAGGTGGACGCAGAACGCGCTTTTGCCTGCGGCTGCATGCGTGCGTACTGTTGTACCGCCGGCCGCTGTCTGCGTAGAGCAAGTATAGTGAGGCTGACGCAGCTGGCGAAATGAAGAGACACGTCAGAACAATCTTACGTGGAGGAGGGAGAAAATAAGAGAGAGAAGAGAGCCGGCGCTTAACTCTTCGCCGAGCTAAACACAGGGATCGAGGACAAAACGGCGACATCCAGCCCGTCATAGCAAAAAGAGCTGGCGTTTTGCTGCCCCCTTCCAATCCCACATGCACACATGTAGTAGTTATTAAATGCTTGTATATTATTGCAGCCTATCTATGAGTTTATCCATAATACCAATTGGCTGTATTCTATGACATGGCATCTCTTACCGCCTTCAGCTGGCTAAATCAGTAACCTTGCTCGTAG
The DNA here is from genome assembly GCA_015844335.1 of Chrysopogon serrulatus. Classification (NCBI taxonomy): domain Eukaryota; kingdom Viridiplantae; phylum Streptophyta; class Magnoliopsida; order Poales; family Poaceae; genus Chrysopogon; species Chrysopogon serrulatus. Next base: position 49,274 of record JADLZL010002011.1, read on the forward strand.
CGGAGCGGAGCAGTGCATGCGTACTGTGCAGTGCCGGCCGATTCAGCTCGAGCATGCATCCACGCCACGTCTACCGATTGCATTGGTGGACCTCTCTCTGCCTGACGGCCTGTGGCTACTGTAGACGTGTGACTGAGAGCATTCATTCATCAGGCAGGCGCCTACCGACCCACCGCCGGCCGGCCCACCCGTCGATCCACCGGCACGGCGGCAAGCTGCTCTCTGGTTGCGGCCAGGGCCAGCCATCGATCGCCGCCGGTCGAACTCGAATTGGGCTGGTCGGGTGAGCTGAGCCATGTCGTCCGCCGTGCCGTCGTCTGTTCAGTGTTCACCTTGCGCTCGAACTCGATCGTCGCCTGCACCCATGCATCGTGTGCATTCTGAAAGCGAAGAAGCAGGTTTCATTTCATTTTCTTCGGCCTGAAATTAACCAACGTCAGCGCATGCAGTTTACAGCTCAGCTTTTTTTATTTGGCAGCCGTACCGCTTTGATGAAGAGGGAGACGGTAGCAGCTGCGTAGTAGGGACGCGCGTCGTCCTCTGTTTGGCGCTAACCTAGGCGGGCGCTATGTCCTCTGCCGTGTGGACCCACACGTCATTGCGTGCGATCCGGGGCCCTGCCGGCGCCAAGGTTGATGAGTGACGGCCAGGCCGGACCCTCGCTTCAGGGTATAGTATAGGTCGCGTGTGCTGAGGCTATCTGCTTTGGACTGACCGGAAGGGATCGGGACGCCCTTCCTCAACGCCCCCGCAGCCGGCGTCCGAAGGTGAGCCGTATCCGGAATCTCTCCCGCCGCTTCGCTAAACTCCGCGCCGTAGCGGCGTCCGGGAACGCCGTGTAGCGCCCCGCCGGGCGCCGGAGGAGAGAAAGCTGGTGGGCGAGGCGGCAGGAGGAGAAAAGCCGGCCGGCTCGCCGGGCGGATGGGCTCGCGCTTCGCCAGCGCGCCGCGCGGCCGGCATCGCCCGGAGCGTTTCACGCGCCCCCGCTTCGCCAAGCCGGATCACGCGACGCGCCCGCGTCCTTTCGCTGCCAGCGCCCAGCCGCCGCGCTTTTCCCGCCGCTGCCGCGCTCGAAGCCTCGCCATCAAGGCTAAGCCGCTGCGCCGCGCTGCTGGACGCTTCGCGCGGAAGCTCGCGCTTCGCGCAGTAGTTGCTGCCCCGCTACGAGGTCGCGCTGGGCAAGACTGCTGAATCGACCCGCCGTGCTCCCCGTCGGCCCACCGCGGCGAGCGCGGCTGCCGTGCTTCGCCCGGGCCGGTGGAGAAGATGCCCGCGGCGCTCGCCGAGGAGGGCCGCCGCTGCGCTTGCTGCGCGCCGTGCCGCTCGCCGCTGCGCCGCCGTGCCGTAGCGAATGCGTAGCGGCGTCGGCGCCCGGCCCGGCGAGGCCCGGCGAGCCCGCTCGCCCGCGTCCCGCCGTGCCGCGCGAGGGACGCGAGAGCCGCGGCCGCCGTGCCGCCACCGCCGCGTGGAGCCGCGCCCGCCCGGCCGCCGTGGACGCGCGGTGCCCCTCGTCCCGCGCGAGCTCGTCTCGGGGAGGGCGTCGCCGCCGGGAGGGAGGGCTGGGAGCGCCCACAAGTCAACGGCCCCTCGGCCGAGCAGCTCGCCGAGGGCACGCGCACGCTGCCGGCCGCCGCGTGCCGCCTGCCGGCCGGAGAGGAGCAGCCGCGCCGCCCGCTGCCCCTTTCAGCGCGCCGCCTTAGCGAAGGCCCGCTGGCGCTTTCCGCCCGCCCGCCGAGCTCCCTCCTTGGCTTCGCTCGCGGGAAGCAGATGGCGGCCGCCGCGGCGGCAGGCGAAGGCGCCCCGCCACGACGCTGAGCTCATGCTCGGGCGAGGACGCCGGCGCCGAGCAGGAGCCGGGCGGCCTCCGGGGGGGGGGGAGAGATGGCGGGGCTTTGATGGCGGCGGAGCTCCCCGCGCCGCGCCCTGCGGCGCGCCATGGCCGAGGGCCGTGCCCGCCGCAGCCATCGGCCTCCACAGCCGCCGCCCGGCCAGCCCCGCCGCTTCGCTTGCGGCTTCGCTCGCAGGGCGGTGACGATTTGGGACACGCGGCGTGATCGGGTGGAGAAGGAGAAAGAAGAGGAGAAAGAGGAGGGGGGGGAGAGAGTGCAGACGGAGGGTGTGCGGTGATTAAAAAAAGAAAAAACTGTGGGTCCCACTGATAGAGTAGAGATATAAAGGATGAATGAGTGCGGGAGAATGTGATATAGAGGAGAGAATCTCGGTGACCAGGACAGAATATTCTTTTTGGAGGATGGATTTAAAGGATGACGAGTGCGGATAGCCTGACCCCTTTGCCGTCAAACTGTGACTATGAGAGAGCACCAAGGATCCGATTACCTTGGCGGATCAACGTTCATTCTCAGGGCAAATACATTTCCATTATTTTATATATAAACCATTCTACGCACTCCCACGTACTATTCTTTATACATGCGTATACATACATACATACATACATACATACATCTTTTAGGGCTTGTCTGATTAGCCCAGTTTTATCCCTAGAATCGTTCTAGCTAATCAAAGACTATATAAATTAGACAAGATTTTTCTTTAATTAACAATTTATGCATAGAACAGAGGAACATTGTGAGTCGTATAACTATAATAAAACTTACACAACGGTGCCAGGACATTCCTAAATCTTAGCATATGAGGCCATGTACAATGGACGGGCTCCTATGTATGGAGGCGCGGGAGGGAGAAAATTGTGTCAGCAAGCATCTCTATGGGAGCTCAAACTACAGTGGAGAATTCATTTTAAGGACGCTTAAATTGTTTGTTGAGGTCGTTATGTCAGATCTAGATTGTTTCTCCGAGCAACTAGCTCTTACAGATCGATCAAGCCATCAAGCATCGGAACTGGAGTCGCTACCTCGCGGAGCGGCGACTCCGCTCGCGAGCGCTTGAATCTTGCCACGATGGAGTCCACCGCGGAGGAAAAACAGAAAACGGCCAAAAACCGTCCATAGGTGCCATACGTTATATAGCTGCACTAATCTTCGCCCTTGTTCAGTTCGAAACTTGCATGAATTCGAACTCCTGTAGCACTTTCGTTTGTATTTGACAAATATTGTCCAATCGTGACCCAACTAGACTCAAAAGATTCATCTCGTAATTTACAACAAAACTGTGTAATTAGTTATTTTTTACTAACATTTAATGCTCCATATATACGGGTAGAAATTGATGTGATGGGAAAGTTGCATGAAAGTTGCAACTTTCATGTGAACTAAATATGGCCTTCATCTTTACCGTCTCTTTCCTCCACGGCATCAAAATTACATACTACACACCACTACATAAGACAATTTGTTGGACATAACCTCCATAGCCGCCTAAAAAGAAATACTGAACAGTCTGAACTGATGCGACGAGATACCTTTCCTCTTATTATCTTGTTGGCAATGTATGGCGATTCGATTTGGTTATACTACCTTCCTCAAAGGGTGACCGAGAAAAGCATAGGGAAAGGATTCATCAAAGTCTCCGCAGATGCTGTACTACAGTACTACGTAGTACTAGCAATACCATCAGGTCGCTCCTTCCGTTCCCACAGCTTTACAAGCTGTCGACCAGCTCGGTACTCTGCAGTACAGCAATAGAACGCCCATGTTAGTAAAGAGGAAAAGGTCAAGGACTGAAAGAAAACAAACAGCAGGGCCCTGAAATTGAACTCCTTGGTCACCTATCAATGTCCCCATGTTATGCTTGCAGGTTACACTAGGATGTTTAGTAGTACCGACATTGATGAGATGAGACAACACGGTTATCGAAGATTATTATAGTATTTGGTGATTTCCATTTTAGTGGTAACAGGAGCGCAACATTGATCTAAGGGCCTAGTTATAAACCAATCCTAGACTAGATTGTAGAAGCAAAGAACTCTTGTTTGATTGTTTCTTTACCTCACAAAATACTGTACTACAAAGATTGTTTGCCTTAACCGTTTGAATAGTATTTTTCTCTGCCCTGTTTGTTCGAATATTATTTTTATTTTACAAAGAAATCACCGACTTATCTTATTAAGCCGGTTTATGTAACCAAACTGAATATGTAGAGAAAAATCGGATCTTATAGGCTCCACTAGCTATTGTGCGCTGTAGTGTTAGCACAATACAGTGCTGAAAGCGAAACCGACATGAACGAGGATCAAGGGCAAAAGGACGGTAAAAATGGAATGAGTAATCGATTTTTCGCAGCTTCAAAGGAGCAGCAAAAACTGACCAGCGCCGACTTCTCCCGTAGTGGCGCCGCCAAATGGGCCCGGAGGCAGTAGACCGATTGAACAAAAAAATGTTTGCTCTTCAATTTTTTTTAATAAAATATAGAAAAATTACTACGTACTCCGTACTCCTCTGAGTTGGATACTTGGACGGAGGTGATTGGCCGGCGGATACCTGGCGAAAGCAGCCAAGAGCTCACTCATTCCCGCGCACAGCCTCACGCGGTGAATCCTGACACACGGACAGTGAGGCAGTCAGGCTCCTGCTGCGTGCTCTGCTGACGCATTGCACTGCGCGACATGGCATCCGAGCATCCGGCTCCGGCATCCCCAACCCGACGCCGTGATCCACTCGAGCTAAAAAGCACACGCTTCTACTGTTTCGGGAGCTAAACCACCGTCGCCGCAGCCCGCAGGCAACCGAACCCGCGGCCCCGCGCGCCGGCCGGCCACCTCGGTTTATATATCTAACGCCCTCGCCGTCATCACGCTATCAGCCTCACACTCTCACTCAGAGCGGCGAAGCACCACCACCTCACTCTCTCCACTGCACCGCAGCGCGCAGCAGCAGCAGAGGAGAGGAGGAGGGGATTATGCCGGCCGGCGTGGTGGACGCGGCCGCCAAGGGCGTCAGGCTGGAGCGGCACGCGGCGCTGCTGCTGGCGCGCGGCGGGGCCAAGCAGCTCGTGTCGGCGTCGTCGCACCTGCTCTTCCGCGCCACCGTGCTCGCCACGCTCGCGCTCGTCGTCCTCTTCGCCGTGCACTACCCGTCCCTGCTCTCCCACTCCTTCAGCCTCTCCGCGGCGCCGGCCTCCGGCTCCTCCTCCACCTCCTCCTCCTCTTCCTCCTCGACACGGTCGCGGCACCGGAGCCTGCTGGGCTCGGGTGCGTCGTCGTCGTACGGGCGGGGCTCCGCGTGGGAGCGTGAGGTGCGGCGCAGCGCCACGCCGCGGCGGGACGGGGCGCTGTCGGTGCTCGTCACGGGCGCCGCGGGCTTCGTGGGGACGCACTGCTCGCTGGCGCTCAGCGCGCGCGGCGACGGCGTGGTCGGCCTCGACAACTTCAACGCCTACTACGACCCGTCCCTGAAGCGCGCGCGGCAGCGGCTGCTGGCGTCCCGCGGCGTGGTGGTGCTCGACGCCGACATCAACGACGCCGCGCTGCTGGAGCGGCTCCTCGCGTCCGTGCCCTTCACGCACGTGCTGCACCTCGCCGCGCAGGCGGGCGTCCGCCACGCGATGCGGGCGCCGCAGGCGTACGTGGCGTCCAACGTCGCGGGGCTCGTCGCGCTCTTCGAGGCCGCGGCGAGGCACGCCGACCCGCAGCCGGCGGTCGTGTGGGCGTCGTCGTCGTCGGTGTACGGGCTCAACACCGAGGCGCCCTTCTCCGAGGAGCACCGCACCGACCGACCCGCGTCGCTGTACGCGGCCACCAAGAAGGCCGGCGAGGCCATCGCGCACGCGTACAACCACATCTACGGGCTCTCCATCACCGGCCTGCGGTTCTTCACCGTCTACGGGCCGTGGGGACGCCCCGACATGGCCTACTTCTCCTTCGCCCGTAGCATCGTCGCCGGCGAGCCCATCACGCTCTTCCGCACCGCCGACGGCGCCGACGCGCGCCGCGACTTCACCTACATTGACGACGTCGTCAGGGGCTGCCTCGGCGCGCTCGACACGGCCGGCAAGAGCACGGGCTCCAAGTCCGGCAAGAAGCGGGGCCCCGCGCCGCTCCGCGTGTACAACCTCGGCAACACCTCGCCGGTGCCCGTCACCCGCATGGTCGCCATCCTCGAGAAGCTCCTCGGCAAGAAGGCGCACAAGCGCGTCGTCACGATGCCGAGCAACGGCGACGTGCCGTTCACGCACGCCAATGTCAGCCACGCCGCGCACGACTTCGGCTACCGCCCGGCCACCTCGCTCGAGGACGGCCTCCGCCATTTCGTCGACTGGTTCGTGCGATACTACAACGTCGATGTCAGGGGAGGCAGTGTCCACGCTGGCAAGACCGTCAAGAGGAAATCCATGGCCATGTCCGCAGCATCGTGAGGAGCCGCGCCGCCGCTGCCGGTGCGGCGTGTTCCCCGGCCGCCCCGGCCGTCCACCACCAAGTGTGCATTCGATTGTCCTTGGAGGCTAGCTAGCTAGCAGTGTCCTGTAACTTTGCAAGGTGCTTATTGTTTAAGCCTTGCTGCTTTTGCTTCTTCATGATGCTACCATAGCAGTGCTTAGTGGCATGGAAAAGGATCCATAGATAAACTAAGCTTAGCTGCTTAAGGAAAAAAAGTAGGAAAAAAAAAGATGTGGGTATCAGGGTATCACAGGGTATAGATAGACAGCAGAGCAAAGCAAAGGGAGCCATGTCTGAACATAGATGAGGTCACTGGCTTCCTTATGGTTCAGATGATTCTGCTCAAATTATTGCTATTTTTTTTGTCAGATACTATAGTAGTATTTCATTCTTGTCTTTTTTTGGAAAAAAAATGTATCTAATTCTTGTTCACTGTGAGTCTGTGACCTACTACGACTCATGCCATGAACTCAAAGATGCTGTGCTTGATGTAAATCCAAGAAGTTGCAGACTGCCAGAACTGCATTGTTTAGGTTTTGGCGGTGGACTTGATGCATGCAGCTTCTGCATCTTCCCCTCACATTTATTTATTTATTTATATAAACCTGTGCAAATTTGGGCGCTGCATTTGCCTCTTTGTTGCGGTTCTCTGCACCAGGGTATCTTACTGCATGTGGTGCGATTGCGCAATCGGTTCTGAATTTTGTTGCAATGCGTAGCTGTGGCTGGCGAGAGCGGACATGAAAATGAAATGAATTTGTTTGGGCATTGGTACAGGTTTCTTTTAGAAATGATGCACTCGATGGGGGCAAAAAGGACGATGGTTGTGCGCTGTGGTACACGTACAGTCCTTGGTTCCTTGGCCTCTTGCAGCTGTTTCTTCCCAAAATATTTCATCCAGTGAACATCGATGCCAGCAGCAAATGCAGCAATTGGTCAATCATCCTTGCAATTGCAAGAAAGACCAGTAGAATGGCAGTGTGTGAACCGATTGTCACGAGAGGCTGCTGCTAGCCTGCTTCTGGTAAATGGTAATGCAGCATTTGAACGTCGTTTCCTACGCTATTTTTTTTTGAAATAAAATCGTTTCCTACGCTAACTGAGCTGTTTCATCTGCATCACAGCGGTAATGATCTGAAAGGAAAACGAAATGTACAAGACATTCTACAGAAGAGAGTGCGCCTTGGATTCCGACGGGCTGAACGCACTCCCTTGGCCTGGGGGCCAGGCCATCGCTATTCACCATTGTCCATGTGCCCCTCAGATCCAACCATACTACCCTCATTCATTTCATGCCGTGTCTGACTGACGACGAGTCACCATGGCACTCGTCTCTCTGATCCAGATAACCCTAGGCTACATCCTGCAAGTCAATCAAATGTGAACAGCAATGCAAGCATGGTCTCTACTGTACTCTCTAGTAGGAGTGTAGGACCACTGAGCATGCCTGCATACATTCATACATACATACATACATACATACAGTACTCAGCAATGAGGCTTCTGAAACTCTGAATACATTTTAGCACAGGCAGTCTGAATTCATCTTTTTCAGCAGAAAGGAAGACATTTTGAATCAGATGCTGGATTGGTGCTGGCTACTGGCACTGGACTCCATTTCAGTCTTTAGGCCTACCCTTTATTAGTTGAAGCAACCGATGATGTCCACTCCTGATTGATGTCAAGAAAAGGTCAAGTAATTAATGCAGCATTACTACAATGAGCTACAGTACATACAACTTTCCAACTAATCAGTCCTTGTAGGTAAATGACTACAGTCTACTCGTACCACTTGAGCTACAATACAACCACACAAAAGTCTAGAGTGCCCAATGGCCTGGCCTGGTACTGTACAATTAGGCCTGGCTGGGTTTTGTTGTCTCTACTGCTGCATCAGAACAGAAGTCTGGTCCCCGTGCGTGGACAAGGTGAGCTGGAGGATTAAGCAGTGTTTGACCTGTATCAGCAAGAGGTTAAGCAGGTGTTGTTGACCTCATCTAACTAACTAGATCTGGTCCCCTTGTGTTGTGCCTCACCATTTGTAGTTGCAGCAAATTCTGAGCTGAGATGCCTGCCTTGTCCACTTTTCACTTTTCACCGACAGAAGAGCCATGGATGATGGATGCAACTGTATGTATCTGAAATTCCTGAGGTTGCAAGTTTCGCAGCTTATCTCGTCCTGCTAATTGCATCCAGGGCGGCGGATAATTGCTCACCCCATGTGTGCTTGTTTCTGCTAACTTTTATGTGATTAATAGGTTTGCCTGTAACAATTAGGTGCTGAACAGTGAACAATGGCCAGGAGCCAGCCCTGACCCCATATACCAAAGAATTGGTTAGTGAATTCAATTTCGATGGTACTGGGACACTGTTCTTTATAATTTCTGATGGACATTGAAAGCTGTGTTCTTTTATTTTCCCAGGACAGGCGACTTAATTCACCATATGGTTCCTGCACATCCAGGACTCATATACTAATAGCTGAATAATAACTGAACATGGAGTACATACATTCAATTGAACCCTTTTTCTTTCCTCATTCCATGGGAGTTGAAAAACCTAGTCTGTCAAGACATGCCACCAACTCCAGAACCAGAACTCCAAGGCCAAACCAACAACTGGATTAGCTTCGGTGGTTACTGGCAAAAGAGGCTAGATTTTAGTAATTTGGAGCTGTTCTGTTTGTGCTATTGCAGTACACCTATACCTGCCACCATGCTTCTTTTTACAGTAGTATCTGATCTGCCTCATCCTTTGGGGGCTTGGGGCTGAAGCCATGCATGGATGATCACTGGACGAAGGAGCTGAAACTTTCGCTTTCCATCAGCAGCAGATCTTGGATCACTGATCAGACAACACGATCTTACAACAACTTTTTTTTTTTCCTTGACCCCGGCCGGCACTGAGGACATCTAAAGCTCCCTAGTCCTAGATGCAGCCATGTGTGTGTCATCACCGAGGTTTCTTCATTGCGCTGCTTACACAAGTAGTCTAGTGCTCCTTTTTCTTTCTGTTTGCCCACTCCTTTTTCTTTGCGCTGCGCAGCGCTGCACAGCTGCGCGGTAGTGTTTCTGACCTGGCCAAAGCCAAACGACCTGCTTCGTCCACTGAAGCTCGTCAGGGCAATCGAGGGCCTCTCTTTGTGCTGTTCTCTGCATCCATGCTCGATTGACCCAGCTTAATAGTGCCTGTCTGTCTCCTGGGATGGGAAATTGAGGACCAATTGCGCCGTGGGGAAGGTCAACTTGTTGGTGGAAAACATGGGACACTCAGGGAAGGGGAAGATCATCATGGGCATGCCCGTGTCAGCGCGGTGTATGTGGGCCACTGTTTCGGCTTCGTGAAAGAACCGGCGGACGGCCCAAGGAGGAGGAGTTGCAACGAGTCATAAGCTCATACGTCACGGAATGGGCCTCGGTTAGGCCCATGTTTTAGTTAAAGCCCATCTTGCGAACGGAAGGAAAAAGTCCGCAGCTGGATCAAAAGAGTCAACAGACGGAATTGCCCAACTAACCAAGGCGAAAGGTGGGCGCAGTCGCAGGCCGACACCTGTCACCGGAATGGGCCTCAGCCCGCCCACGTCTCCGCAGGCCAGTGTTTCGCATGTGCACGCCGCCTTTGTGGGGGTGTGGGAAGCGGTGCGGCGCGGGGAAAAGCAGTCACAGCACCACCGGAGAGAGCAGAGAGCATCGGCAAAGCCAGCCAGCCAGCCAGCCCTCCTCCGCACCAACTCCCCACCAGGTGGACACTAACCACGAGCCTCCCCGCCACCGGCGGGCTGAGCCTGAGCGCCGGCGACTCCGCTGGGATCATCACGCCGTTGCCCGATCTGCTCGCGAGGGAACCTGTCGCTGTCGCTGTTGCTGTCTTCGGACGGAGACGGACGGAGTCGGAGCGCACCGGACTTCGGTGTCCCGCTCCTCAGTCATCACCGAAATCGGAGCGGCTAGCGTCAGTTTGGTCCGAGATCGGGAGGGGAAGCTGCGGCGGGCGGAAGGCCCCCCCGGCTAGTTCTACAGTTCTTCTGCTCACTTTCTGGAAGCCTCAGCGGACTGCGGTTACCGGCTGCAAGCGGCTGGGTCTGTGTCTGTGCCGGGCTCCGCGTGGATGCGCTGCGTCTTCGGAGCCGGAGGAGCATACGGCGAGGCTGCTTCTTCTGGTTGCGGCACGGGGCACGGGCTGTGGTCCCACCTGCTTTGGCTCTGGGTGGGGATCGGCGGCGGGGAGTGAGCGGATGGAAGAGGACTGCACTTACTGTTACTGCTCCTGAGTCTTATTATACGGCACCTGGATTCCGGACCAGCAAGAGAGTCGGAGCCGATTGGGCAGTTGGATCATTTTGATTACCCGTTGCAGCAGCACAAATCAGGAGTTCATTCCATCGTTTGCTTGCTGTGCCAGGCTGCCAGCTGCAGCTGCAGCAGCAGTTGTGGTGGTGCTATCTGCACTGGCTTCGGCCAGGGCGCTACCAATCGGGATATGGTGGACGAGAGGGACCTTGGGTGCGTGTTAGGAGATCTGGTTGAACTGCCGTGCTGGGGATTCAGTCTCGTTGTACATTTACGACTTTACAAGGTGTGGCACGATGTCGAGGTGCTTCCCGTTCCCGCCGCCAGGGTATGAACCAAGACCGAGGACTGAGGAGCGCCACAAGGATTTGCTGAGAAAGGTTCATTCTCTGTGCCCCTTACATCGCTTGCCGAAATAGACTGCAATTTGATGATTCATGAAATCTCTCTGGATTGTTCATAAGCTGTTGCACTTACCATATTAATATCATCCTTTGTCCTTTAAACCACATCGCTGGTGCTATTAAGCAACACAGCCAGTATTTCATGAATACGAGCGTGGTGATCCTCTAGAGCCAGCTAACTGTACTTATTCTACTAAATGTTATTCGGCGAATCAAATATTTTAGAGAGAAATCATGGCAAACATAAGAGAGGCTATATGTTGCGGAAACACACGATGACATGATATGCTTTGACTTTTATCACGATAAGAGCAGTATTATTAGATTACTAGTTTTGAACTTGTTATATGTCAAAAAACAGACACACTTTTCTATGCCTGAGGAAGATAACATGTTGACCTGATCTGTGTATTGCTTAAGAGTGCATCTTATGGCTTTTGTAACATTTTCTTGAGAGACTAGAGTTCATGGCTGAAACTACAAAGAATTTCATAATTTAGACATAGTTTTACAAAGATATTTATATGCCTCAGGCCTTAGCTATGCGGGATGATTAAGAAATATTGGTTTATAGTCTGTACGTCCCTCAAGAACCATATGTCGACATCCCTGTGTATTAATTCTTCGTTAGTACATACTTGGTTGTGTATCCTATCGTTACTTTTTTTTTGGTTAGTACTTGGTTGCGTCCTGTATGAAAACCACCATTCTACCGTAAGATTCGTTCTGAACTTTTGCAGTAGTTTCACATCAATTTTGTTGCGGACTAAATCGTTACCTGAGTGGGCCCTACCCCTTACCATTGCCTTTAAAATTGCTGAACATTTCATATGTTATGACTTGTTCCTGCATTCTACTATTACTGCACCTTGCTACTGTGTGGTTGGGTTAACCTGGAAGTACAAGAGCATGGCGTGTAATATTTTTGTCTTGAACCAAGTGACATGAAATAAGTTTTCGATTTGATATGCCCAAACATATTGGATCTTAAATCCTGATTCAAATCATTTCAGCATGCCTCAACCATGAAGTTTCCCTGCAATATCGTGATGATTATGTCTGAAAATGCAATGAGATGCTAGTTGTATTTTCATAGCATTACCGAGGGGCTAGGAAGAATGGTCAGTATTGAATGTGTGAATTATTAATTCTGTGTAGTGAATTCCTTGGTATTGAATATGTGTCGCTTATTTCAGGAAAAACACAAGGAGAAGAAGCACAGAAAGGCAAAGGACAGGAGAAAAGGAGAAACAAAAAGAAAAGGGTAGAGATCATAGTAAGGATAAGCACAACAGGAAACACAAAAGAGCGAAGTATGGAGAGAGGAAAAAGAATAAGGACATATATAAAGACAGCAACCAAACTTTGAGAAATAGAAAACCTGAAGAAAATGGACAGCATGAATCAATCAAAGATATAATGGCATCTGATGAGTTGGTTACCCAATTTTTTGGTCAAGGAGATCATACAGACCACAAATATAACAATACTGAGCTACTTCCTTGGTGCACTGATAGCATTGGTTGTACAGGTTCTAAAGAGAAGGAAAGGAATTTGCTTGGTAGAATGATTAAGAAATCTGCACAAGCAACAGAAGACAACTATGGGATGGTGGAAAAGAGTGATAATATTGCTCATGCCAACAAAAAAGGAATGGGCAGGGGTATCAGTTCTAAAACTGAAATAACGAATGGGAAGAGCCATAAGGATAGATCAGCTGAAATGCATTCCAGAAGAAGGTACAACTGTAATGGAGTTGGCATATGCCATGATAGTTCTGATACACAAAGAATCTCTGAAGGTGTACATATTGCAACTGGCAGAGTGACACCTAACCCAAATACTTTTCAGAGAACGGAAGAAAGAGGACAAGATCCTGATAGTTCTGTCCTTTCTGCAAACGTGAAAAATGACAGCAGTAGCACAAAAGGTATGGGGGAGGAAAACCAAAGTGCTAACAATTTCCGTCGCAAGATGGATCAGCAATTTGCACAAAATAAAGATGGAGCAATTGAAGGGAAGGCAAAAGGTAACTATCGTAAAGGTCTTGAAGGCAAAGATAGAGATAGTGTTGTAAAGAAAAGAAAGACTGAATGCAAAAATGAAGAGAAACAAGTGAAGAAAAATGGCACTGTCAATGAGCAGAAACACAAAGATCTTGGTGCAAGCAAGGACAAGGTTGATAATCTCGTGCATTTGGGCTGTCTTAATGGCCGAAAATCCGCTTCTGATATCAGGAAAATGAAAGACTTTGACCCTAATAGCTCTCCACATGGTAAGTTCCTTTTCTCTCCTTGTGAGTGCCTTTTATATAAAGTAGCCAATGGCCTTTTCTTCCTCCTATTCTATGGGCATTTAGTTCATTATAGCACAAGCATGCTAAATACATTGAAGCAGTAGTATTTAAATTTTACTTGTTGACTATGTTGACAGAACACAATATGAGAACAAATAAGCTGCCAATGATATCTGTTTCCAATCTTACTTGTGTGGACGAGAAAATATCACGCATCCTCAGTGGATCACACATCATTCTTCTGCAGAACTAATTGGGTTGAATACTTGTGATATAGGTCTAGGTCAGGATGAGTGCCAACATAGCTATAACAATGGCATCACTGTCTCTCGTGATTCAGAGGAGCAAATGCCTTCAGTTTCTTCATTTGGCTATGAGAGTAACAAAGGCTATCTGAAGCAACCTCACCCTGATACCAAGTATCTGAGCCAAGTGCACCGCATACCTTCAACACAGGACTTCTCAGAGTATATTGATCAGGACTGGTTGTTTTCCGTGGATCATGGTAGGCGGAAAACAGTGACACTTGAGGCTGCGGAACCACGCCAAGTTTGGTCTGATGCACAGCTAATTGATACTGCCGATGTAATTGCTATGCCTTACGTTGTTCCTTTGTGATGGCACTCGCAGTAATTGTAACACCCTAGATTTTGCTCTTTTAAAAATAGGTGGAAATTGATTTAATTCTGTATTTCTGTGCTCATAAAATGTAGGAAAAATAATATTTTCACTAAAATAAAATCCATCATAGAGATTAGTAACATGAATGATGCATTCATGCCACTGCATTTTATTTTTGATTGTGTGGTTTGATGAAAACTCAAAAGAATTCAAATCCAATTTGAAAAGGATTTTAGAAAAGAATTTTATAGAAAAAAAAAAAAGGAAAAGCAAATCCCTCTCCTCTCTCTTTCCGGCCTGCTAGCTTTTCTCTCTGCCCAGCCCCGCACAGGCCGCTCCTTCCTTCCCTTTGCTGTGCATCGGCCAGTCCAGCCTTGGAGCCCAGCAGCCCCGTCGACCTGCTCGTGCCCTCCCCTTCTCTCCTATTTCTCCCTCTGTCCCGCTGCCAGCTAATGCCAGTACGTCAGCGACATCTATTGCTTCTGCCCTTGATCGTGTTGTGCACGGACACCGCCTCCGAGCTGGATTCCGCGTTCACGCCGAGTCCCAACATGTCCACCCCTTGCCCCATAAATAGCCAGCCCCATAAATAGGCGCGCCGCATCCCCCTATGCTAGCCCTAGCAAGCCGCACCTTTGCCGAGTCTGCAGCGCCGCCAAGCCCTAGCTTGGCCACGTTCGAGCTCTCGCTGTCGCCGTCGCCGTCATCGACGTTGTTCCGCCGCGTCGTCGCTGCCGCTGATGCCATCTGCTGCCTCGCCGTCGTGTGGAAGGAATCTTGCCACTCAAAGCCTCCATACCTTGCTGGGACGTACGTACATGTCCCCGGCCGCCGGTGTGCTCGTCGACTAGTCGTCGTCTTCTGAAGCGTGCACAGCAAAGCAGACCCCGTCTCTCTCCTTGTGGCCACCTGAATTCAACAAGCAAGCACGTCGAAGCACCTGTTCCTACATGCACATACAACGTCCAAATTTACACAGGTGCTGAACATGTATATCCCCACCGTTTGCATGTATAATCCGTTCTAGCTATCTTGAATCTACACAAATTTTGTTTTTGCTGAATGTCATCGATCCTTTTATCATCTACTGCTAAAGCAGATGGAGATTAACCATTTGTTTAATCAGAACTTCACTCTATCCGTTCCAACGCCCATGCAAGTTTAATTCTTTATTTTATTTTTTATCAATTCGATCGACTCACCCTATATCATTCTCATAAAAAGCCATCTAGTGTCATACGTCATGCTTGCATGTATATGAGCACAATGCTACCCGTACATGCATTTGCCTTCCATGATTCCTTCAAGCTGTGTTCCTTCAAGCTGTGTTCACGGCTTATCATCATGCATTGGTCTTTTGTTTATATTCATCAAGAGTCCACTCTATCTGTTTCAATTAATTCAGCAAGTTTTTTTTTTAATCAATTTACCCAACGCCATATTCAGAGCTTTTCGATATCTATGTTTATTTTATACAAATATCATTTGGCTTAATTCAATTTAGAAATCTGTCTAAAATATCTTATATATGTTTTACATAATTATTAAAATAAATGAAGCCTATAGTTTTCTTTTTCTCCTACAAAGTAAACCTTTCGGTAGTCGTATCTTGCTTACCGTAGTTCTGATTAGCATGCTACTTGCGTATGTGTGTTTGTAGCAACGTGTAGGTCAGTTTTATAATCTTTTCAACTTTTGTTTCTAGTGATTGGTTTAATGTTCTAATAGCTATATTTGTTTGCTATGCATGAATGTTCTCTGGATGCGTGTTGTTGTTGTATTGATCAAGTCCAGTCGGTGAGCTTTACGTGGTGATGAAGAAGCATATCTTTGGAGGATCTGAGTTCAGTTAGAAGAAAGGATCTAAAGTTTAAGGCAAGTATAGCTTGGGTTTTCTTTCTATGACCATGATCTTGTGACTTGATTAATGTTTAAGCAACAAACGATAAAAATGACATTTTAGCAACTTGAGGATTTATCTGTAAGAGAAGCTCCTGGATTGACAGTACAACTGTGAGGGCTATATGGCTCTGGCTTTAGCTCAGTATGAGGACCTTTTCTAGTTTGTTAGAGGTTACCCTTGTGGCGCAAATGGGGAAAAGCAGAATGTGGATCCCCGGGACCTGGTTGTATCACACTGCATCGACTATTGAAACCTAGCGGCCCTAACTTGTTAGACGAGCCTTTGAAAGGCTTCATAGTGAACCCTGCCGACCTTCCTTGGAAGTGGGTCAAGAGGCTGATCACCTCGGGCGAAAGGGTAAATCATGACTCACAGTGAAAGTGTACACCTCTGCGCAGAGTTTATTAAACTGGTATACTAGCCTTGCTCAAGGACACGAGCGGCCTTGGAATCCTTACATTTAGATGATGACTTTTGATTGCTAACATACTCATTGTTTACTTGTTTAATGCTCTACATTATTTATGTTACTTTGATCATGAATTTATAGAATCTATACTACCTTGTTGCTATACTTGCGGAGTTCGACATGGACTCACTCTTGCTATTCCCTCACACCTCAGGAGAAGTTTAGGCTTGTGATCAACCAGTCAGTTATCCCTGTGGAGTGGAGTCTACCTGAAGATCGGAGTGTCTTTGCGCTATTTGCGCTCTGAGGTTATACTCTTTACGAATACGCTATTATAATTAAGCATTATCTTTTGATATTTCCTCTATTTGTAGCTATATGTGAGATTTGACTTCCTGGGCTCACATATAGTGCGTATCTGGTTTTGTTCTTAAAACCGGGTGCTACAGTAATTTACACTGTGAGTTGGCTCTGAAAGGTCCAGGAGATTGCCTGACTAGTTCATTGTGCTGTATGCCTGTATATCAGGTTGTTTCTTGAACTGAGAGCAAACATTAGCTGTGTCCAAACTCAGCACTTTTGGTGTATGGTTGACGGTTTTCTTGTCTCTGCTGTAACCAATCATTCTAATAACCAATGCTCAAAATGTTGTACCAATATTGTCTCTCTAGGAAAAGGGGAAAGGCTGAGAGGTCCTGTACCGTTGAATTCTGCTGCAATCCAGGGAACCTTTGCCAAATATCTCTCGAGATTTTGATGTGTAATATGCGCATTGCTCTCGTACATAATGTGTTCAGGTGAAACTGCGTGGAAGAAGAGAAATCAGATATATTGCTACTTACTTTACGTTGTACCCAATTTAGTTTGTTATATTGTTCCAAACAAAAGTTTAGTTTGTTATATTGTTCCAAATAAAACTTAAGATCCATACGTGTTGCTAATGATTATACATTACTGAAGGATCTGGATTCAGTATCATGCGTCCCTGCCCTACGCTTGCAACTTTTAGTTGACTTATACATATGTGGTGCATGCACATATGTTAAGCAAGTTTTAAAAATCAGCGTATCCGACTGCTTGGTTTTTTTAATAAAGATAATCAAAAAGTGCCTCACATCTAATATATATCAAACTAAGGAAAATTATATTCACATTTATACTAAGAAAAAAATTTATATTCATTTACATTTTGTTTTTGTACTTGCGTTAAGTTATCCAACCCCCTTCCTAAAACCCCCTCTTCCTTCATTTTATATAAACAAACAGCCACTGCCCCCTTCCACCTGATCCAGTATAACAACTAACAAACCAATACAAGCAACAAAGGCGGCCGCCACCATGGGCGCCGTCCTCCTCCTGCCACGCCGCCGCCGCCGCCGTCCTCCTCGCCGCCGCCACCCTAGCATGCCATTTCAGTGCCCTCGTCGTAGCCACCGACGTCGAGTGCCATTGCCGAGGTGATCACGTCTCTCCAACTCCATGTTGCTAGTGTCCAATGGTCTCTTTTGTTCGCCGCCATGTGTCTTTGTTTGATCTGTGCCGTATTCTGTTGCGTCGTCCATGCATGCAGGCGCGAACGGGTGCCGCGGCCTCGGCATCAACTACGGCACGGTGGCCGACGACCTCCCCTCGGCGACGCGCTCCGTGCAGCTCCTCCGCGCGGCGGGCGCGGGCGCCGTGAAGATCTACGACGCCAACGCGGACATCCTGCGCGCGCTGGCCGGGACGGGGATGCCGGTGTCGATCATGGTGCCGAACTCGGCCATCCCGTCGCTGGCCTCCTCCCGCGCCGCCGCGGAGGGCTGGGTGGCCGCCAACCTCGCGCCGCACGTCCCGGCGACGCGGGTGGCGCACCTTCTCGTCGGCAACGAGGTGCTCTCGAACCGCGCCATCGCGGGGTCCACGTGGCGCAGCGTCGTGCCGGCGATGGCGAACCTCCACCGCGCCCTCCGCGCGCACGGGCTCCGCAAGGTCAAGATCGGGACGACGCTCGCCATGGACGCGCTGTCGGCGTCGTACCCGCCGTCCGCCGGCGCGTTCCGCGACGACATCGCCGAGGACGTGGTCCGGCCGCTGCTCCGGTTCCTGAACGCCACGCGCTCCTACTACTTCGTCGACGCGTATCCGTACTTCGCGTGGGCGGGCAACCGCAACGCCATCTCCCTCGACTACGCGCTGTTCCAGGGCGCGGCGACGGCGACGGCGACGGCGACGGCGACGGCGAGCTCGCGCTACGTGGACCCGGGCAACAGGCTCGCCTACACCAACCTCCTCGACCAGATGCTCGACGTGGTGGTCGCCGCCATGGGCAGGCTCGGGTACGGGAACGTGAGGCTGGCGGTGTCGGAGACCGGGTGGCCGAGCGGCGGCGACGCGGGCGAGGCCGGCGCCAACGTGCGCAACGCCGCCACGTACAACCGGAACCTGGCGGCGCGGATGTCCAAGAACCCCGGCACGCCGGCGGCGGCCGGGAGCCAAGATGCCGGTGTTCCTCTTCTCGCTCTACAACGAGGACCAGAAGCCGGGGGCCGGCAGCGAGCGCCACTGGGGGTTGTACTACGCGAACGGGAGCAGGGTGTACGAGGTGGACCTGACCGGCCGGCGGGCGTCGTACCCGCCGCTGCCGCCCGCGGACGACGACACGGACGGCAGCGCGCCGGCGTGGTGCGTGCTCAAGGCGGCCGCGGTGGCGAACGAGACGGCGGTGGCGGCCGCGGTGGCGTACGCGTGCCAGCAGGGGAGCGGGACGTGCGACGCCATCCAGCCCGGCGGCGCGTGCCACGAGCCGGACGCGCTGGACGCGCACGCGAGCTACGCGTTCAACGCGTACTGGCAGCGGTTCAGGAGCGCCGGCGGCACCTGCTTCTTCAACGGGCTCGCGGTCACCACCACCAAGGATCCAAGTGAGTAGACACACACTCGCCGTCGTGTTCGATCTTTCTTTACCAGAGATGTGCAGGATTCAGTCGCATTAATTGACCTGTCGTCGTCGGCATTGTTGTTTATGTTTGTTTTGCAGGCCATGGATCATGCAAGTTCGCCAGCTCTCTCGACTAGACAAGACGACGAGAAGGTGGACGGCCATCGCCCGGCGCCCGCCGTCCGCCACATTGGATTAGGTATAGTCAGTAGTAGTGAGGAAGGCCATCGCCATGGATGCCCAAGCCCTTAGGATCGTTCCCATCTTCTGTTCTTTCTGTAGGAAGTTACGTAGCAAGCAAATCATTACTGTAATTCGAGTCAGTGTTACACTGACGGACTGACCGATCGCGAGGCAGCGCTCCTGCCTATTCCTCCTATATTATCAGAAAATTCAAACAAAACTACTCGCGTATTTTGCTTCATCCCCGAGTTCACCGGCGGCGACGTAGTTTGCTTGCTCCCCGAGTTCACCGGCGGCGGATTCTCGATCCGCCGCTTGGCGTAACCACATATACAGGCCGTGATGTTGTGCACGTATACGAGGCGGAGGACGGGCGGAGAGATCGGGAGCACAGAGGCGGCGAATCAGCGGGTTTGTTTTGTTCTCTGACCATCTGGCAGCTTTAGGAAGGAAGCGTGCCCCAACGGAATTAGGCCTAGATCTGGCCGCCTAACGACCCTCGCTCCGGGGTTTCTGGACCATCCGTACAAAAACAGAGCCTGTGATTTTTCATGCTCCTGAAAGGATTGGGGTATACCACCCACCCACTCATCCTTGTGTTTTGAAATTTATCCGGATAAAAATTCATAACCGTGCAGTACAATTTCCTACCAAAACTTGGGTGGGATGTGGGTACCATAGGTTACTATAATACTCAATCTGTTCCAAATCTAAAAAAGCCAAAACTCTTATAATTTCAAACGGAGTGTCATTCCATTTTCTTTTGACACTTAACAAAATAAACTCTAGTGCATCCCTTCACAAAATGCAAGAACCAAAACATCCACCCGAGTTAATGGGGGGGGGATGTGTCATGCTAGAGTTCTGCAAGAGAGAGAATTAGTAATGAAATAAAAAAAAGGAAGAATAAAAACAAACAAGTGATCTTGGAATGTTTTTTTCTAATATTTTGAATTCCTATTCTTGCGTTCAAAACACCACTTTCTATAACTTTTCTATTTCCTTTAGTAGTTTTCTCCTTTGGTTGTTTTTCCTTTGGTTTATTCTTTGCAGTGGCTATTTTTGAGTTTGTAATTACTTGAAAAAACTATTTTTTTTATCGTCTAATAAAATTTGTGGCGAAGTTTTTTTTGCTGCCCTTTCTAAATAATATATAACCTTTTCTATGTATTTGCATTCCACTCTTTCATTCCCGTGTTCTCTATCATTTCTTTATCCATACACGCTCTTGCTTTGCGTTAGAACAAGGTATTGGTAGGCTGAGGGGTGGACACCACAAAATGGTTGAACCAATTGGTTTTATGGACCATTAACTTTTTATATGGCAAGTCAGTTAGGATGTTTAGATTGGTCATTGAACAAATATATAGTCAAATGTGAACTAATCCTTTACAAGACTACAACAAATTCTCTTTTCTAAGGCGCACACATATATCAAGATTCAAACTTCGAAGTCTTAGATTAATTATTT
The DNA here is from genome assembly GCA_015844335.1 of Chrysopogon serrulatus. Classification (NCBI taxonomy): domain Eukaryota; kingdom Viridiplantae; phylum Streptophyta; class Magnoliopsida; order Poales; family Poaceae; genus Chrysopogon; species Chrysopogon serrulatus. The sequence goes on from JADLZL010002011.1 coordinate 70,065, forward strand.
GACTATTTTTTATGATTATTATAACACAAATTTGATATAGTTAGATTTATAGTTAAATCTACTATCCAATTATCATAATTTTATAATCACAAGTAATATAATACAAATAAAAAAAAAAATATGATCAAAGTATAATTTGAGAGACAACATTGTGTCTTTTTTGAAAAAGAATGGATGAAGTAGTAACAGTTGACAGCAAGGACGGATCAAACATGAGGATTTGAGAAGCTCGAGGGCCCTATCCCACTCCCCACATGCACAATGGGGTTGGTCGGGCCTATAAAGCTCCCACAAAATATTTACTGCATTGACAAAGACCAAGAGGAGAAAGGTAAATAATAACTCTTTCTCAGCAATTTTTGGCGCCATAGGAGCAAATTTTCAAGCGTGTTTGAATGGTTATAAATTAACTCTCGTGAGTCGTGACCTACTACCACTCAAGATGATTGACTCCTTCGAAGTTTTTTTTTTGGTTTCTTTTGTGTGTTTCGAAATATTCATTCAAGGTTGTGTTACCGTTCACGCACGGAACAAGCCGGGACCATTCACGGCTCCATAGTCCTTAGCCCTGGCTACATGCCTACCAGCGGCCGTCCTTTGCCACCGTGTCCCCAATCGGCACATGCCGCCACGTTCCGGTGAGCACGCATGTTGGGGCCTGGCCTGGGGCTGGCTCTCTTCTGTAATGGCCTGGTTGGTTCTTGGTTGGCGCTTTGGCAGCTTGCCGGTGCCGCGGCAAAAACACGGCCGAGAACGGCAGGACACCGCTGCCGCATTGCATTGCCGTTGCCGGTTGCCAGGTTGCATCAACGGGAACGAAACGGTAAAAACAAAAAAAGAAAAAAGGTGAAACTGGCTGGCTCTAGCTGGCCCAAAAGGCTGCGCAGGTTATCGACTCGTTGGAGCAAAGGATCCTCCGGCCACGTGGGGCCCGGCCCCGTTCCCCTACAGCCCTACGGGCCACGTGTGCGGTGAGCCGGTGAGGGTGTCACCGCCGCCCTGGCCCGTCGATGCCGCCGTCGACGGCCCAGATGCGATGCCCTCCCCCGCCGCGAACTGCACGAGAGAGAGAGAGAGAGAGAGCACGACCGAGGCGGCGAGACCCTTGTCCACGGTCGCGACCCGACGGACGCTCTCGGGTGGACGCACCCAGCGTAACGTGTCGATGACTGGTGGGCCAGGATTACCGTGGGCCCCACGTCGCAATTTATGATAAGCGCCGTTGTCATTATCCTCGGCGTGAGGGCGCCTCCTGCTTTCGCCTTCGTCTTCTTCTCGCTTCTCCCCACACACACACACACACACTCCCCACTGCGCAAAGCGGGCGGACGGGCAACCAACCAACCAACCCCACTCGTGACTCGCCTCTCCCTCTTCCTCCTCCGCCGTTGCCCGCCGAGCGTCGCGCTGCGGGGAGGACCGGGCGTCATGGAGAGCCCCGCAAGAGCGGAGGCGGAAGCACCCCCGGCAAGTCCCCCCCACGCACGCTGCCGCTGCGCCGCCGGCATTTGCTTCTTTTCTTTTTTGTGCCGTTTTTTTTTTTTCTGTCTCCTTGTAACGTTAGATGTGACGGCGTGGTGTGGTGGTTTCTCGCGCAGGAGCGGGAGCCGGCGCCGGAGGGGAGGGCGTGCTGTGCCACGCGTGCGGGTACCAGTACCCGAACGGGCACCCGAGCGCCAAGCAGCGGCGCGCGCACCGGAAGCACTGCGGCAAGCCGACGTCCACCGCCGGCACGGCGGAGGAGGGCGCCAGGGAGCACGACGGCAGCAAGCTGCTTCTAGGTACTACTGTGGATTCCGTTCCTCCTTGGTGCCGTGTCGCTGTGTGACTGTCGGACTGTCTCCAAGCTGGGCTCTTGTCCTGACGCGTGCTCTCTCTCTCGTGGCTGGCGTCCCAGGTGGGGGCGGAGGCGGCGCGGGAACCGATGGGAATGGAGCCGGCGCGGGCGCGACGGAATGCGGCGGCGGTTCGCCTGGATCTGCGCACGAGCCTGGGGACGCGGTGGAGGGAGGAGGGGACAGCGCAGGTGCAGGTGCAGGCCCGTTCTGAATCTCCTTCCCCCCTTCTCTGAATCCTGCTGTTCTTCGTTCCTTTTTGTTGGTTTCTGAAGTGGGAAATGTGTCTTGGGCAAGATTTGGTTGGTGGAAAGTTATTGCATTTCATTTTACTTTTTCCCAATTTCCTCTTTCGTAGACAAGAAGAACTTTCTGGCTCAGTGGAATTGTACTGATGTATAGAGTCTGGAGTCCTTATCCTTTTGGTTAGCATAATAAAATGTGGGTACTTTGTTGTCATATATGGGGCGTAGTATAATACAAATCCTTGTGTTAATTATGATTCAAGGGATGCCTCGCTGTCCATGTAACTTCCAAACTGTACACATATCCATGTTTGGTATTATAACGCTGTTCAATAAATTAGTGAGGCTGGCCACATGTTGCCATTTGATACCAGTACACCGTCTCGCCAAGTTGTCCCCATGCTGCGCTGATACATGGCTTCACTGGCATAGAGTCCTGAGCTATTTAAATATGTTCACTGCGCCTACATATGTACACTCTCTTCAATGCATGTCTTGGTCTACGACCTATGTCTGGATGCATGATTAGCTGTGATTGTTTTCTGTACATCCTTCAGGTCATGGTGCTGGGCATCAAGGCATTGGAGATAAATCTGCTGAAGATTGCCTCATCAGTAGCATTAATATTCCTTCTGAAATCACTTCTGAGGCCAGCAGGATTGATGATGATACTCTGACTATGGCTACAGTGGCTACACAGTACTCTGGAAAAGGATCACCTATTGAGGACGGTGATCCATCTGATCCAGCAGTTGATTCTGAACAGCTCCAGGGCGTTCCCACTTCTGTTGTCTTACCAGAGCCTGAAGACCGTGCAAAATTCAGTTCTGAAATCTCTGAAAATGAAATACAGAACTTGAGTATTGTGCGGCCGGAATCAGAAGCAGCTCAAGGTGGAACTTCTGAACTGATGGGTGATGTAGTCAGAGAGCAGGATGGGGCTGCTATGACTGGGGAAGGTGGTATGATCAACACCATAGCTGAAAGTAAATCTAGTGAAGGAAAATCTGTGCAAGGTGATGAGCCTGGTCTCTCCTGTCAAGATATCCTACGAACTGAGATTGGTGAGGGGCACAATAGCACTGTAGTGGAGGAAGATTCAGTTGACAAGAATCCTACTGCGAGTAGCAACGAAGAAATCCTGAGCGACGAAACTGAATCAAATCAGCAAAGCAAGCATGAGTTAACATTGGAGAAATTTCCTAACATTGAGCCTGCTGAGTCTTCTGCTGAGAAATTTGTTGGTACAAATGATGATGTGCTTCAACTTGGTAAAGATGGTTTCCACTCAGAGATAGCTGACGATATCAAAGCTCAGCAGCAACCTGACTCTACCTCTGGAATGGTAGATCATCTGGCAATCTCCAAAGGGGCAGAAAATATTGCAGGACAGCATTATCCTACAACAGGTTAGAGTTTCTGGACATTCTTGTGTACTGCATGTAATGTTGATTTTTTATTGTATAATATTGAATTAAAGCTTCGCTGATCTTTTGAAAAAGTTTGGTAAGAAGCAGAAAATCTTTAATTGAGCAGTGTACTTTGATTTTGGTTAGTTGAGCTATCAAGTAATGTCTCTGTTGCATTTGCATTCTGATAAACTATTAGTGTCTGGCCAATTGTGAAAAGGGCTTAGTGGTAATGCATGCTTAGTTGACATTTCTTTGCTCATGTCATACGTATCATTTGATCTTGTACCTAACGCGCAATTATGACGCCCTACTTCAAGTGCAACTCGATAAACAATGCAATATTTCATAATTATGATATGTAGTTGGCAACAAGTCAATCTAGTCAACAGAGGCACCAGTGGCCTGGAAATATTTTGACCAATACCTTTTAAGTTACTGTATGAGTAGTATATTAACTGTTTTACAAACTGAAATTTGATGCACATTCTGCAGATGAAAGCACCGGAGCAATATCAAGTACATTTGGACCTGCTGTTGGTGCCAAAGTTATATCTGTTGATGCCACTGGTAACCTTACAGAGGATGTTTGTTCGTCTGGCATACCAATAGATGACAGCATGCAGGAAAATGCGACAAGTGGTACTAATTTAAGTCCTTCCACTACACAACATGAAATCAACATGGTCGGTAGTATAAATGATGTTGACGGAAAGAGTCAGAATGAAAAAAGCAGTACAGACCTTGCTTCATATGAGGTAAAAGAGATGGTTAGCAAGGATAACTTTGAAGAAAAGCAGCAGACCAAAGAGGTAACTGTAGATCCCACTCCACATGAAGCCAATTCTTTTCCCAATACTGATAATCATGAGGAAAATGAGCAAAACGAAGAAATTATTTTGGACACTTCTTACAAGATAAGTGCTGTACAAAACATGAGTAGTACTGAAGAAAAGGAACAGATTGAAGAATTCATTGCGAATCTGGCTTCTGAAGAGATCAATGTTACAAGTAACAGAGACATGGTTGAGCAGCAGGATGAAACTGATGTAAAACAAACCATGAAATAGACGGGGCACACAGAGCAGAAGCTACTGGAGAAAATAATGCTACTGCTGGTGAGAGTAATGCAGGAACTATCACAGATGTTGTTGAAGACAAAATGCCTAATGAAGAAATTACTTCAGGCACTATCTCTCTTAACATCACGGACAGAAGCATTAAGGAGGAAAAGATGCATAACGAAGAAGTGAATGAGGGCCTAAGTTCTCGTGATGATATTTTGGTACATGGCCCTGATAATGTCAAGGAGAAGATGTGTGAAGAGACCATGTCAGGTCCCACCTTAGACAAGTTTAGTTTGCTTACATCTACTGACAGTCCTGAAGAGAGTAAGGATGAGAGCACGAGTGCAGACCTTATTTCACACGAGACCAATGTTGCACAAACCAGTGGTGGTGTTGATGAAGAGAAGATTGGGGAGCCTGCTGTTGACCCTACTTCCAGCATTGGTACCATGAGTAGCATAGGCAATGCTGAAGACAAGAATCCGAGTGAAGAAACTACAGCAGATCCTAGACCTGTTGAAAACACCACAGCACAAGGCACAGAGGATGCAGCAATCAGCAAGCAGAATGAAAACACTACCATCATAGGTGATGCTGAAGACAAGAAGCAGGGTCTAGAAATTACAGCAGATCCTATACCTATTGAAAAGACAACACAAGACGCAGAGGATGCAGAAAGCAGCAAGCAGAATGAGAACACTACCAGAATAGGCGATGCTGAAGACAAGAAGCAGGATGAAGAAACTACAGCAGATCCTAGGTATGTTGAGAACGCCACAACACAAGGCACAGAGGATGCAGAAAGCAGCAAACAGCATGAAAACACCACCACTACAAATGAAGCTGAACTGGCCAAGAACACAAATGTCAGCGAAGAAAGGGAGACTACGGAAGATACAGCCTCAAAGGAGATCAGCACCATAGAAAGCACAGATGACCTGAAGGGAGCTACTGACCAGAACGAAGAGATAGCCGACAAGGAAATGGTTACCGACTCAGACAAGAACCATGTCTCGTTGAAGGTCCTCCTCGCGGACAAGAGCGTGGAAACTAAAGAGAAGGAGAAGAAGGCAAGCACCAAGGACCGGGTACTATCGTTGAGGCGCCGGGTATCAAAAGACAATGTCTCGCCGGTGAAGCCAGGTTCGCCACCCAAAGACGGTTCAGGGCAGCAGGACTGGAACTCCCCGGCCAGGTTGCCCGTCGAGAAGAAACCCAAAGGAAGGAAACAGCAGTGGGTACCGTTTATTTGCTGCTCGTCGGTACAGTAATCCATTTGCCAGCATCAGCAATGCCAGGGGCATCCCTTGTTATGTTATTATACGCTGATGATAGTAGATTGAATGGTCATATTAGGACCTTCGTTCCAGGACATTGGATCTTGGCATCTTGCTACTTGTGATTTTGAACTCGGTTTGCCGTTTGTGTATGTTACTCTATATTTTGTTTGTGTAAATTAACTACATGTGTGCAGAGTAGCCCTCTCAGACTAGTAACGTTTCTCAAACAATGCTGCTTTTCATGCAACAATTTTGTCTGTTTCATCGAATCACCTGTGATTGTTCACCGGAAGCAGGGCTGCAAAGGGTTTGTACATGGAACATTTCCATCTTAAAAATTGGAGCTCCAGCTTGGTTTGTGTCGCAGTCGGCCGGTCGCTTCTCTTACGCCTTGTCACTTTCTAGGTTGGAATGATAGTCGTTTTGGAGCATTTTTCTACATAGGAAACTAAAGATCATGTGTGCGAAATATATAAGATTCAATGGTCCCAACAAGAACCCGAAAACAGAAAAATTCAGAGCCAATAAAAATCCTTGAAGTAAATGTTCCTCAGTTTCACATATCCAAGCATCCGTGCGCACTAATTGACTACGAAGTATGCCAAAAGCGAAATGTTAGGCAACGGGCGAAGTCCTTGAGCTCATGCTGTAATCCTCTGCTTCACTACATCCTCCACCACAAAAGCCATCTGTTATATTAGCGATATATTAGCGATCAATCAATCAGTCAGACGAAAAAATCTATCTGTAGTAGTAGTAGTAGTACATCTGATGCAGAATGTAGTGGAGGTCGCAGTGATAAGAACTAGACACTCACGCTGTCTTCGGCTAGTTTTACTTTGTCATCTTAGCGAACATGTTGCTGTAGAATTTGGCATCCTTTTTGTTGTACTCCTTGATCTTCTCCTTCAGGGTCTTGTATTCCAACTTCACATCCCTGGGATTCGTACCAAAATGATCAGCATGGCAGCGTGATATTTAGGAGTATTTTCGTGGCAACAGAACACCTTTACATAATCCATTGCCTAGATTGTACCTGTTGTCAGGGTCGATTTCCAGCGCCTTCTTGATATCAGCCTCTGCTAGCTCTAGGTCAGCAAGATGAATGTATGCTTGCACCCTCCTGTAGAGAGCCTTCACATTTTGGCTGTCTAGTTCCAGAACCTGGAAATGAACCACACGGTCAGCCACTTCACTGCAAAATCACTTTCACATCACTAAACAGACAGTTGAAGGAATCGATTGTACCTTGGTGCAAAGCTTCGCAGCTTCCTTATAGTCCTTCAACTTCAGTTTGCAGGCAGCATTGTTTAAGTTGCAGCTGATCTTCAGTTGCTTGGATTGCTTCTTCTCATCTTCACTGAATGAACTGTCGTACTCAATGAACTTGGCAGCCTGGGATTAAAACAAAAGTCAGCCAAAGTAGGAACAACCCTGCAGGACTCAAAAATTGCATTTTCATTGTATGGGTTAGTACTGGTACAAGACAGAAAGAAAGATGAAGTACCTTCTCATATCGCTTGGAAGCTCTAGCATATTTGCCCAATTTGAACAATGCATTCCCCTCCTCTTTCTTCTTACCAGCAGCCTCAATCTTCTCTTCATTGTTCAAGTCCCACGACTCCTTGTCCTGTGTGACAAGATTATATTAATCAATTTTGCAGTTGCACACAGGTCAATGATTTAGAACAGACACTGAAGAATCAGTCATATCCGCACCTTCACAAATGAAACAAGCTCAACTTCATAGACCACTGTGCTGTTAGGTGGAACTACAGCAAGATCCTGCTTTGACTCGGTTGAACCAAATGCATATTCAGGAGGAATCGTGACAAGAGCAACCTCGCCCTTCTTCATGTTCAATACAGCACGATCAAGACCATCAATAACTTCCTCTGGAAACACATTATAACACAAAAGGAACATGTTATTCTAAATGAATAACAGGGTCAAGTTGATTTCCTGAATAACTGAAAGGCAAGAGCCCCATATATGATAGATAAAACATTGTTCTTACCTTCATCGGTCTTGAATTTAAATGGCTCTTCGTCATGCCCCTTCTTTGTAAACACTGTGCCATCCTGAAGCTTTCCAGTGATTTTAACTGCCAACAGTAAACATAATCTAGTGAGTGCGAGATAAACTAATCAACTGAAATGAGTTGAGAAACAAGAGCTACTAGCATCATTAGAATTGAGTACTTGACCACTTGACTTGAGCATACCTTCAACAACAGCACCCTCATTGGGACGCTCATAGCCTTCTCCCTCCTTGAGAACCTTCTTAAGGATTTTCTTATCATCACCAATTTCTGTGACAGTCTTCCATGAAACCAACTCAAGGTCAATGAGCAGAGAGGCATTTGGTGGCACAGCACCTTCCTCTCCAGCTGCTGGTCTACCCTTCTCACCAAATCCATCTGCATTTGAAGCGAGGAAGTTCAAAGAAATGTCATACCATAGTTCAGAGGAAATAAACATGAAATCTAGAGAAGAATAACTGAACATTGAAATAGAAACTCACATTGTGGCTTTACTGTGAGGAGCACCTTCTCAGACTTTTTCATGGTTTTGACAGCTTTGGCGAGGGCGGGACAAAAGTACCCTGGCAATACACTAGTTAAAAAACAATCGATAGACATATGAAGACAGAACATAAGACAAAACATAAGTATAGAGGGTTACCATCTTTAACAGTGAACTCAACCCCCTCAGACTTGGATACAACAGTACCATCTTCGAGACGAGCCTCATATTTCACTACAGGAATAAGAAGAATATAAGCTATACGAACAAAAAACATCCCTATGAAAAATTGAAAAGTGTCTCAATAAACACAAAAAATTACCAAGCACTTCATCAGGATCCTTTGGGTTCTCCCATTTCTCCCCCTCTTTAAGAATCTTCTTGAATATGCCACCATCTTTGCAAATATCTTTGACACTGGTCCATGAAAGCAGCTCAACATCAAACTGCAGGGTTGCATTGGGTGGGATAGTTGGAGGTGAACCAGATGCTCCATAAGCCAGTTCTGGAGGAATGGTAAAAACAGCATTTTCCCCTTTCTTCATGGTCTTGATGCCTTGATCCCAACCCTTTATCACTTGACCTGGACATTGATAAAATAGCTACTAAGCATTTATTTTCCAACTTGCCAATGTCAACAAACTAGGCACTACTGTTTGTTAAATAAAAACATCACAAACCCTGCAACAAGATAATTCCCTCAAGGTAAAGTGAAGCCATAACCGAAGAACTGACCAACTTGAACATTAACTTCACATCAAATTCACAGATACACTAACTTCACATCAATTTCACAGATACAGTAAGTAAAGCCATAACCAAAGAACTGACCGGCTTCAACATTAACTTCACATCAATTTCACAGATACATTAACTTCACATGAATTTCACAGATACAGTAAAAGTTCAATGTCCTGATTCTTGGCAATATCCATAATATTGATGGAACAAAACTTACAAAGTGATCAGAACTACTTCTCTAATCTAAATACTGGTAACTTTGAATTGTTTCACCATTAGAATGTTAATGCTACTTCCAAATCCATATCCAAAATCAAACATGAGACACAGAAGAAATAGCCTCAGGGGGAGGAAGAAAATTACCTTGTCCAAGCTTGAACTTGAAGGGATCACCGCGATCACGGCTTGAATCAAACTTTGTCCCATCAAGTAGCGTACCAGTGTAATGCACTGAAATATCACATGGATAAGGGTGAGTTCGCTCCACAACAACATGAGAAGGTACTTCAAAGATCATCTCGTATCATCAATCAAGGAACAGCAAATTGACACAGAACCCAAGAGGACTCGAATTCCATTCCATTAGCTAACTCCCAGCCAGAACTGAGCGAATGCTCGCTGACCGTAGCATAACATCAACAGAAATAGAAGCGCCGCAGGGGAGGAACCGGGGGCAGGAGCAGAGCTGACCTTCAACCTCGTCGCCGACCTCGGGCGTCTCCCATCCCTCGCCCTCTTTCAGTAGCTTCTTCTTGAGCCCCTGCTTGCCGACCTCCTTCTCCTCGCCCACCTTCAGCACGGGTCCCTCGTCGCCGCCGAAGTCGCCCAGCTCGTCGTCGCCCATCATCTCGTCGGCGCCGGCGGGCGGCATCTCGAAGTCCTCGTCCATGGCTGGCGTGGAGGAGGGGGCAACTGGGCAAGCAAGCAAGCCGAGATCCGCGCGCGCGCGGCTAGGGTTCCGAGCTCACTAGGGTTCGGGGCCTGGGGTCTTTGGAAGGTTCGAGAGAGCGCACGAGAGGAAAATGATGAGAGGAGACGCGACCCAGACCCGGGTTTAAATCCAGTCGGGTGGGGTTCTAGAGTGTTCCAAAAGAGGATTAAAAACGGCAAAGCCAACGGCTCGGATGCTTCTGGTTGTTGTAGGCTGGACTGGATCGGGTGGCTTGCCTTTCGCGTGCGAGTGCCGGCGAGGTGCACGGGAATGGCACAGGCCGGCACGTTCGATATGAATTTGATTAATTAACGAAACGTGTATTAGGAATTTGATTCGAATTTTTTGTTAGCTTTGATTTCTTAGTCGATTTGTTAATATGTACCTGCATTTGAAGTTATCAAGAATTCTTTTGCTTTGATCCCAAGCGCCCGCTTTGGATCAGGTGAGCTTGAGGCGGCCTTTGCCTTTATGCCTTTCTTGATTCTTGATGTCGTATCTTTGCTAGAGGAAAAATATAGACATTGTAAGCAAGCTGATAAGATAAGGTGACTAATTTGTTATGAGAGAAAAATACTGTTTGAACGGCTGATAAAATAAATGAAGAGGGCGTAGGGCAATGCAACTAAAAGATAGCAATAATGTAACAAAGATAGCCAATTGATTAATCAGTTAAAATAGCTGATAAGTTGAAACGAATAGATGTCATAGTGTGTATTAACCATCAAGATGTTTTAAAGGTAACTAGAGAGGTTAGTACCTCTGTGTCACGAGCATCTTTGGGGAGGTGAAGATTGAGAAGCAACAAATAATTCTCACATAAATCTGAGCAACTTTGTAGTTCTAGAAATGCAAAATTTGAATGAAATAAATAATTCTCAAGACAATTTGAACAACTTCGTACTTGACATTAATCATCCATCACTAGCAATAAATGTACCATTAATAAATGGCAGTTTGACTAGTTACATAGATTTGATAATATAATTTTATCGTACTACTGTCACTTCACAAGAAAAAAAACATCAAATTAGCCTTAAAGCTTTAGTAGCAATCATGAAGAGCAAGGCGGAAAAAATATGGTGAGAATATAATAACCATCCTTCATCTCTCGATCACCGTAGTAATACATGCAGTCATATAGTAGCTTAAAAAAATACATGCAGTCAAATGCCGCTCATAAACCTACAAAGGCCAAACAATCATTAAAAAACACCATGTTAGTTGCATTATTTAGTTTTAGTGAGGTCGATGGAAATGGAACCATCCAATCCAAGACCGTGAAGGTAATGGGCGTATAAAGTTTTAGCCCAGCCCAGACCTGGCCTGACAACCCATGATGGGCCTAAATTAACTGGGTTTTTTACGCGGCCCAAATGTCAGACGCAGCTAAACTCGTGTTAAAAAAAAAAGAAGCTAAACGCGCGTCCACTTCCACTCTTCCGTGCGTTTCGCTTTCCCCACCCCGGGCGTTCCGCATTCGCCGTCCCATTCACACCCCCACCCATTCGACACGGCCGGTCCGGCGTAAGATCGCGCCGCCGGGCGCCGCCTCTTCACTCCTCTCGCCTCCCATCGCCGCGTGTCCTTGAGGTGTGGTGCTGGGGCGTGACCGGAACCAGCCTCGCCGCGCTGCACCGCTCCATTGCCAATCGGATCGGCAAGCGAGGGCTGGGTTCAGATGCCACCTCCGGCGCCGGGGTGCAGCGGCACCACGCGCTGGGCCTCACTGCCCGATGATCTGATCCGCCTCGTCTCGTCGCGCGTGCTTGCCGGCGACCTGCTGGACTACGTCCGCTTCCGAGTCGTCTGCGGCAGCTGGCGGTCCGCCACCGCCTCCCCTCGCGGCCCCGGCGTCGTCGACCCGCGCTTCCACCCGCGCCGCTGGATGATGCTTCCCGAGGGCCACGGCCTTCAGCCCGGCCACCCTCACCTATCCGCTTCCTCAACCTCGACACGGGGACCTTGGTCCGCGCCCACCTCCCTCTCTTCAGCGACCACTGCGCCGTCGATTCGGTCGATGGCCTCCTCGTCCTGCTACGGAATCAGGACAGTGCCGTTCGCCTCCTCCACCCTTTCACCGGCGACATTGCTGAGCTCCCACCGCTGTCGAGCGTCCTCCCGCAATTAGGCATACCGCTGGATAGGTTACCCGCGCCACACAGGATCAAAAGGCTTGCGAAGTCAATCTGTGCTTCTGCTTCCTTCAGCGGTGGGGCCATCACCGTTATGCTTGCACTTCATGAGGTATACCATATAGCCTTTGCTACCACCCTGGACCAACATTGGACTCTGTCAAGCTAGAACTACCAACTGGGATCTCCAGCACCTTTGTCATTCCAAGGCAAGCTGTACTTGGTGGGTTATGTCCTATTCTGCATCCAGATTTTTCAGATTGATCCACCTGTGAAGGATGAGGTGGGCTCAGGTTGTGTGCTACACCCCCCTAAATTGATTGCCACAGTCCCTGATGGCAACCTCACTATGCCTGTTCATCTGGTAGAATGTGCCTGGTGCTTGGTTACAAAGATATGACCTGGTCTCAGATTGCAGTTTTCAAGCGTACCGACCTTGTCATGCAAAGGTGTATCGCAGTTACAAGCATCGGAGGCAATACCTTGTTCATTACAGAAAGGGGCATCAGTGTCGCCCCTAGTGCGTTGCCTGCCCCTATGGATGACAGTGTTGTCTGTCTTGAACCAGCACAACACAATCTTGTGCAGTACCACCTCATTAGTGGCACCTGGTCACCGGCAACTGACGATTGCAGCATGTTTGGTCCTGCACCAGGTCCTTGTGGCCTAATACACCTAATCTATACTTGTTGCATTCGCAATCGATGGTATCCCCAACCCTCTCTTTTTTTCTCTCTCTACATGCCCTAATTTCAGTTTTGTTTGAACTAGCTGATTAGTTTTGCACTGTGTGCTTGTAGGAACAGAGGACTAGTATTCGGAAGAGACTAGGCTGTTATGTTCTCGTGTGAAGAGCAAGAGGTTAGTACTATGCTCCTGCACCATCATTCCTTTGATTTCAGTACCAATAAATAGTGAACTAGGTTGGGCTCAAATTTGCCAATACATTTGTTTAATCCTGCGAACACCTGTTGTTTTACTTCCTCATCTCTATAGTAAGATACCCCCCTTCGCACCCAGCCAACACTGCAGAAAATCTAGGTAGTTAGTTCCATATGTTAGTTCCCGTGCTGCTTACATTCCTCTATTTTATACACTAACCCAACTTTCAATTCTTTATTTTAAAGCCAACCCATTATATGTTGACTTACTTTTACAAGATGGTGTGTTTTCCCTTCTGTATGCAGTTATGCTATGTTATTTCAAGTTGGTTTTAGTTGAAAGTTACAGGTCTTTTACACATGTGACATTGTTTCTATCACACTAAATAGGACCTGTTTTGTAAGTGGTGAATGAGATAAGGGTATGATGTGTGTGCACTCAGGGTTCTTAGACCTTTTTCTCTTCTTCATATAATCATACACAGCTCTCCTTGGTGTTGTGTCTATGAGAAAAAAAAGCGTGGTGAATGAAACAAAAATGCTTAAGTTCTAAGTTCAAATTAGAAACCAGTTCTTAAAATTTAAAATTCTTGGAGCAAGCCCCTCTTGCAAACAAACATTTACAATGTGCATGTGTTAATATTTGACCTTACCTCTTTACTGATGAGAATGAAAGCAGATGGTCGGTTCCAGCACAATGTATTCCCATTTTTCCCAACTAGTAATGAAATTGGCATGTTGGCACCCTTGTATTCCACACTTTTTTTTAAAAGATTCCTGGTATTCCACACTCAGGTACAGATCTACATACCCAGCCTTGAAGCCTGTATCCTGTGTCCATAGCTACACATACTGTGACCCTTCTCCTGAAGTTCTCTTCACCTTGTCAAAATCCTACGGCTTAACACTAGAACTGTTATTAGTTTGCACATAGCAACATGCATTATGTTAGGACTTGGAATTTTAAGTTTATTCCAGTACTACTGGACTAATTTTTCTTTCTTGGTCTATGATACTTTTTTTTTCTTCTTATTGTTGTGTTGCTTGTGCTTTTTCCTTTTTGGTTTTCTGTTTGGATCTATTCATATGCCTTTGCTTGTTTTGCTATGAAATTTTTATCCCAGTTGACTTGAAGTTTCAGATTATTTAGTGTCGTTGCATGTAGATAAGCTTTTGTTTTAAGGGCTAACTAGATAATTTAGGATGTCATTCTATGCGAATGGAGTAAAGGACTAAAGGGTTAGTGGTTTTATGTATGTGTTTCTGTAAAGATAAGCTAACAAGCACCCGGTGGACTGTGAGGACTATGTGTGCTTTTAAGTGTAGGAATGAGCAGGACACCTTGCCTGATTCCATCCTTAAATGTTGACCTGACCCACTAGTCGTTTAATGTTCATACTGTGCTTTCCAGAACTTGTTCAACGTGATAAATGTCCCCACCCTAGAGAGCATACCCTGGTTTGACTTTTAATTAGGTGCTAATCCGCCAGTCAAAATCATGATTTGACAGTAAATCTGACAAATGAGTATTCGATGTCTAGCTTTCTAATTCATGGGCCAAATCTTAATTTGACAGTCATCCTTCTTTTGTGTGGCAGTAACCTTCTAAATTATATGGCCCACAAGCACCGACATTGTCCCTAAGACCTGGTCACCGCATTTTGCGTACCACATAACCTAGAAAGTTCCGTCGGGTGGATCCCCCGATAAAACCACGATCACTCCGGGATCGATACTTACGAGAGACATCACAAAGATATTACAACAGTTTTCATATATAAATACCGAGTAGCGGAAGACTTACAATAACATAATTTACAAACCTCTTGTAAAACTTATACAAACAGAGTGTTATTATTACAAACCCGGCGGAAGTATCATTATGTAACTTTATTACAGACTACACAACCAAAGTGCCCTGCCCAGAGGCCACTCAATTCACTCCTCATCGGTTACTTCTTCGACCACCGTCATGCAACAAGGGCCGTAGCACTCTTGTCCATGCGGTTCACCCGCAATGAGGGTTGAACAAACCCCGAGTACAAAAAGTACTCCCGCAAGACTTACCCGACCAAAAAGTGGGGGGAGAAGACTCGTGAATGCTGGCTAGTAGGAATCAAGGTGAGGCTTTAGCAAGATCAAAAGACATCCTTTTGCGAAAAGAGACTAAGCCAATCCTTACTTTAACAATCACTTGTCAAACACATGTCGGATTCCAAACTTTCCATTCTCACACTTTCATCATTACTACGATCTTTGGTGCAAGGATCACGGCTCCCCATATCGTGGAGCACACGACGATTCGAATCGCTTATATACCCCAAATTGGGCTTCCTAGCCACACGATATATGCAGGACCAAACATCTTACATATATCAACTCACACTTGCATTTCTCCGCACGTAACGGGTCCTAGCCACGCGAGAGTACAAGACACCATCTCCCTACGCCGTCGGTCTAACTGGCCGACGGGTGCACTCGTAGTGTGGGTACACGCTACTTCCCGTCCCCGGTGTCCGTTCTCATATGGATCATACAAGGGAGCCGACCGCCATTAGCATGCGACTAGTACTATCCAATAACCTCATGATCCAAGGGCCAAGACAACGAACGGTGCTTAACCGACTCACAAGTGGACGACACTACACCAGGGCACTAGCCCTTCCTGGTGCAAGTCACTCCACCCGGTCTCGATTTATTCATCATCATGCTCTTGTGGTGTATCCTTGACCCCGTCGGAACAAGGATAGACGACAAACAACATCAGGTTTTCGTAAATTCCCTTCAGGGAGTATTGTTATCACCTTTCGAAAACAATTTATCAAAACCTACACTAGTAGCAAGGCTAAGCGCAACTAAGTATTTTTAAATCAAAAACAGTGTCTGAGGGGTAATGTAACAAGGTACGATAAATGCATCAAAGTAGGATATCACACAACTCCTAACACCTAATGCATCATCTCGGGAACATAAAATATAAAGCTTTTTCGAAATACAAGGAAATGTTTAAATGCATCCAGGGGCTTGCCTTGGGGCTCGAAGAAGTGAGGCTCGCCTACCCAATCACCGAGATCAGATCCAACCTCTTCGAAACCCGAGACGGCTCGACTCCCTCCTCGGACTCGGCGGCTACACGATACGGATGCATGATTACAATGCAAGTAACAAAAGAGCATGCGATAATGATGCAACGATTATTAGTCGATCTTGAGTACAACTTTCCTTCACGGTACACTTGCACTAAGAAGGTATAACTAGCGTCGACGACGACGGACTAGCGATACGCAATCAACATGAAATGCCGAAGGTCATTAAAGTTAATGACCTAGGGTCATCACTCAATCCCAAAATCAAGCAACCCTAATGGTGATTAGAGTGATCACTAATTTATTGACCATTTTTACAGTCGTTGAAAGCCACTGATTAACTTACTAATTGAAGATTAATTAAACCCTAATCAACCACATGATTAAATAATTAAACATTAATTAATTAAAGGGTTAATTAAGCATAATACAAAACTTAGTCAAAACTTAACCAAACTTCATAATTAAGATCATCATCACCTAATTAGCACACAAAACAAAATTCATAATTTTTGGACTTATATTTTAATTATTAAAAATCATGGAAGTTGCATTTATCAATTTAAAGAGCAAATTAAAGCACAATTAAATTTTATTGAAAAACCATGGTTAGCATTTTTCATAGACAGGGCACATCACAAGGAGCACATAAATATTTTTCTTGCATTTTTACTTGCCCAAAATAAATTACACTAAAAAGGTGAAAACTAAATTCAGAAAAACATAAAAGAAAAAGAAAAGAACAAAACTCCTCCTCGCGGGCTTCTTTGCATGCGGCCCATCGGCCCGCACGGCCCGCCTCCATCGCCAAGACATCGCAGCCCCCCGGCTCTCCTTTTCTCCCACTCGGCCGACAAGGCGGGCCGGCCTGTCGGCATCGCCTTCTTCCTCTTCCTCCTCCTTTCTCCGCGATGCACGGTCTTGTGCGGCTAACGGCGGTCCGTGGCCACGACGGCCTCTCCGGCGCAACCGACTACACCGACGACTTCCCTCTCATCAAGCCGCGTCCAACGATCTACTTCTCGACCCCATTTGACCACCGGAGCAAGCACACCGAGGACCCCGGCGGCTCAACGGCCGACGGTGAACCACTTGGCCGAGCTCACCGGAGCTCCTCCGGTGGCACCAACCATCCCATCCCCGACCAGCGACCTAAGGCGAGCACGACACAACCCGAAAAACGACTCGTAGCAACCCCCGACATGCACGGCGGGGTACGACGGTGGCGGCACGACGGGCGACCATCGACACCGGGCTGTTCCCACTAAACCGTGATCGCGCTTAGTGCAACCAACACTTCGGCTGTACTCGGGAGCTCACCGAATTCTAAAAAAACAAGGCGTGGACGGGCTTGGAGATGGTGGAATAGGGTCGCGCAAAATGGGGCGGTAGTGCGAACACACAACGGCGAGGCGGCGGCCCCGATGAAAAGGGCGATGCTCGCACAAATCAAGAGGTCGACCATGAACAAAGTGAGCCCAGCGGCTAGAGAAGCAAAAATTTGACTTCGAGGTGCTCAAACGAGCTCGGGCGAGGGGCTTAAGGCTCACCGCGGCGGCGTTATCGGAAAACGGGAAGACGACGTCGCCCTGGGCCGATGCGGCCGGCCTCACGGCTCGATCAATGGCTCGGGGTGTGCGCAAGGGGTTTGCGGAGCAGGTGGCAAAGGCAATTGGATGGCGAGATGGTGTATTGCTTGAATTTGACAAATGAGGTGGGGCGGCGGACGACGGTGAGAAAGAAGAGGAAAAGGTGACGACGTCGGCGGCTTCGCGGTTTTTATAGGTCGGGGAAGGCCAAGGGGACGGCCGGCACCTTCACGACGGTGGTGATGTGGTTGGGCAGCGTGAAGCCCGGGGAACGGCCGAGAACGGCCACGGCGGCGGCCGGCCGGCCGGCATGGGCACCGGGCGAGGTGTCCCTCCCCCCCTGTTCCTTTTATCAGAGCACCGAGACACCTTGCTTTTTTTTTCTCTTTCAAAATTAAACCCAAAATTTGAACTGAATAGTAAAAACTCCCAAAATATCAATTGTGTAACTTTTCATGCTCTACAACTTTGATTAAAGGAGTTTGATCAGAATCAAGTTAGTTTTTGAATTTGAAATTCAAATTTGAAAAAGGGAAAAACCCTAACATTTGGGATTTCAAAATTACTTTCAAATTTTGAATAAAAGATGAAAATCTCCAAAAATAAAAGTTGTTCCATTTCTCAATATCTACAACTTTCATTTAGGAAGTTTTTCATGAAACCAAATAATTTTTGAATTGTAGTTTAAAACTCAAAAGGGGACATTTTCTAATTCAAAAAAAACTTTTGAAATTAGTTCAAATTTTATTCAAAAAACTTGAAAAACTTTATATACCAAAGTTGTAGAGCTCAAAGAGATGCACAAACTGTATTTTTGGAGTTTTCCCAAATTTTGAATATTTTGGGGTGAAATGGTAAAGGGGCAAAAACACTTTTGAAAATCTCCCTTTTGAAAGGTTTTTGAAATTGAATTCTTGGGCAATTAATTAATGATGATGTGGCACTTTTTTCAAACCCAACCAACAGTACACTTCCAAAGTACAAAGTTCATACTTTGAAATAGTGCTATTGGTTAGCAACTTTTATTTGTAAAATTAATTAGGGTTAGCTCACCAAAATTGAAAGTGGAATTCCAATTCCAACACTTAGCCACTTGAGCTAGGGTTTGGAATTTGAATTCCAAATTCAAATTTGATTCTTTCTTTTGCACCATTTGCTTTAGAAAACTTGTTTGATGTATGAGTCGGGGTTAGGCAAACACTTGCAAACACCGGGATTGATTTTAATTGATTGCTTTTATTGAAAAAAGTAAACATGTGAGTGAAATGTAAATTATAACCACATACACATGTGATATAAAAGAGCGCAAACAAAACCCTAGAATTGTAAACTCATTTTAATTGTTTAAATTAGGGTTCTCTAATGATGAATGCTTATGCAATGATGATGATGACATGGCAGTTTTGGTTAACATAACACCGGGGGTGTTACATTATATTCCTTAAAAGGAATCTCGCCCCGAGATTCAAAGCTTAGGGCTAAGTAATGGAAAAGGAAACGTGTCAAGAAAACACATCTTACATGGTTTTATAAGGGAGGTAGAAGGGTTCATATTACAAGTCTCATGTTTTCGAGAAAGTCACAATTCTTAGAAACGAATCGTGACTTAGGAGAGAAGGAAAGAAGAAACTCAGGGAAGTGTTCATTCAAGAATTCCTCCGACTCCCAAGTTGCTTCATCCTCGAGAATGTTGATCCCACTGAACTTTATAAAACTTCTTTATATGTCTGCGTGTAACCCAATCTTTTCGATCAAGAATTTCGACATTTGGATACTCGGCACATGTCAAATCGGGGCCAAGTGTGACACCTTCAATGTCAACAACCTTGTTCGGGCACTCGCAAGCACTTTTTCAATTGAGATACATGGAACACATTGTGCACCGAGACAACTGCTCGTAGATCCGGTAGATATGCAACCTTGCCACCTTTGTTCAATGATTTGAAATGGACCAATATATCGAGGCGCCAACTTTCCTTTGACCCCAAAACGATCCACACCCTTCATGGGGGATACCTTTCAGTTTACAAAGTCTCCAACTTTAAATGCTAAGGGTCGCCGATGACGACCGCATAGCTTTTTTCGTCGAGATTGAGCTTTTCTCAGATTTGCTTGAATTTGTGCGATCTTATCTTCGGTTTCTTTAACTAAATCAACTCCATAGAACCTGTCTTTCTCCTGGTTCGGACCAATTAAGTGGAGTACGACATCGGCGGCCATATAAAGCTTCAAATGGTGCCATTTTGAGACTCTCTTGATAACTGTTATTATAAGCAAATTCTCGCTAATGGCAAACATTCATCCCAAGCCGAGGAATATGTCAATACACAAGATCTTAACATATCTTCAAGGATTTGATTTACTCTTTTCGATGCGCCCTCCGGTTTCATGGATGGTAAGATCATTGTATAATAAATTAGTACCCAAGGTCTCATGGAATTTTTGCTAGAACTGAGCAACAAACGTGTACCTCTATCTCGTAACAATAGACTTGGGTACCCCGTGCAAACACATAATTCGGTCTATATATAACTGAGCATATTGAGGTGCTCGGTAAACATTCTTCACTGGGATAAAATGAGCCGACTTAGTCAATCGATCAACAATAACCCATATAGAATCATATCCTCTGGCAGTTCTAGGTAAACCAACGATAAAGTCCATGCTAATATCTTCCCACTTCCAGGCGGGAATTGGTAAAGGCTGTAACATTCCAGCGGTCTTCAGATGCATGGCTTTGACTCTCTGACAAGTGTCACATTTTGCAACGTATCGAGCTACCTCGATTTTCATTTTTGTCCACCAGAATTTCTGCCTCAGGTCATGATACATCTTATTGCTACCTGGGTGAATCGAGAATACGGTTAAGTGAGCCGTCAAGAATCAACTGTCGGAGCTCGGGGACCTTTGAACAACTAGACGATTTTTGAACCATAATACATTGTTGTCATCAAGGCGGAAGCAAGATGCTATACGATCCGACTTTCTCTCTAATGTGCTTGAGACCTTTGCTTTCTCGTTGAGTTGCAATGATTTTCTCTTGAATAGAAGAATGTACTTGTGATATCATTCGGACTACCACGAGGGATCATATCAATATTCAATCTTTCTAACTCTTGACACAAACTCAGATTCACCGGTGTGACAAGAAGACAATTGCATTGACTCTTTCGACCGAGAGCATCGCAAGAACTACATTAGCCTTGCCGGGATGGTAGTGTACTTCAAGATCATAATCCTTGATTAATTCTAGCCATCTCCTTTGCCTCATATTCAGCTCAGGACCGGGTAAAGATATATTTCAGACTTTTGTGATCACTATAGATATTGCATTTATTGCCCAACAAGTAATGCCTCCATATTTTGAGCATGCACAACGGCAGCCTAGCTCAAGATCATGAGTGGGATAATGCTCTTCATGTCGCTTCAACTGCCTTGAAGCATAAGCAATAACCTTGCCTTCTTGCATCAACACACATCCGATGCCGATGCCAGATGCATCACAATACACATCGAATGGCTTTTCAATATCTGGCTGAGCGAGGATTGGAGCAGTAGTCAAAAGATCTTTCAACTTATGAAAGGCTTGCTCACATTCAGATGACCACCGGAATTTAGTTTGATTCTTTAGGAGTTCGGTAATTGGTTTGGCTATTTTGGAAAAGTCAGGGATGAAACAACGGTAATATCCCGCCATTCCAAGGAAACTACGAACTTGGTGGACACTGATGGGTGGCTTCCAATTAAGAATATCTTGGACTTTGCTAGGGTCAACCGCAACACCCTCGGCCAGATAAAACATGACCAAGAAAGTTGACTTCACTAAGCCAAAACTCACATTTGCTAAGTTTGGCATAAAGTCGATGTTCTCGGAGACGAGACAAAACAATACGGAGATGCTCCGCATGCTCTTCTTTATTTTTGGAATATATAAGAATGTCGTCAATGAAAACCACAACGAAGCGATCGAGCTCGGGCATAAACACCGAGTTCATCAAATACATGAAATGAGCTGGAGCATTTGTAAGCCCGAATGACATGACAAGATATTCATATAGACCATATCTGGTGGTGAAGGCGGTTTTAGGAATATCTTCAGGCCTGATCCGAATCTGATGATAACCAGACCTAAGATCGATCTTGGAGAACACCTTGGCTCCCGCAAGTTGATCAAAAAGAAGATCTATACGATTTTTGATAGTCACCTCATTGAGTGGACGATAGTCCACACACATTCTCAGAGTGTGATCCTTCTTTTTCACAAAGATAGCAGGACAACCCCACAGTGATGAACTAGGTCTGATAAAACCTTTGTCCAACAATTCAGTCAACTGAGTTTTCAATTCGGCTAACTCTTTCGGGGACATCCTGTAAGCTCTTCGGGATACTGGTGCAGTTCCCGGCTTTAATTCAATCACAAACTCGACGTCTCTTTCTGGTGGTAACCCGGGCAAATCCTCATGAAACACATCTGGAAACTCACAGACCACAGGGATATTTTTGATGTCTTGCACTGAGGTGGCATTGACTGTCTGAACTGCCCTCTTGGGAATCGGAAATTGGATAAGGAGTGGGGACTGGTTATCAGGTAGCAACAGCTTAACATTTCTATTCAGTGTATCTATCACAGCGCCATAATGGCGTAACCAATTCATTCCAAGGATCACATCTATATTTTGATCCTTCAGTACTATCAGATCCGTGGGATAAAGATACCCACCAAGAGATATAGGAATCTGATAAACCATTTCCCGTGTGCATATACGCCCTCCCGGTGATTGCACCAAAAACTCATCTTTAATTTCTTTTATGGGGATTTCATGCTTGATAACAAATGTGCGGTTGATAAATGTATGCGATGCACCAGAATCAAACAATGTAATTGCAGGGTGACTGGCAATAGGGAACATACCCATTAAAACCGGCTCTCCTTCCAGAGCGTTTCCGGGCTGAACTTGATATACACGTCCAGTCTTCCTCCCTAAGCACGACCTTCGGGGCATCTTTGCGGACCACCCTTGCCCGACGACTGTGTCTTTGTTGGCTGCCGGACCCTTGCTGAAAATTGGAGGTATTTCTTTTTTTGGGGTATGGACAATTTCGGTAAAGATGTCGGGTTTGGTTGCAATTAAAGCACGGAACCGAAACCGGTGGGGGCATTTTGGGAAGTGGGTGGGGTTGGGTTTCGAACACCTTGAGTGCTACCGCTTGGGGATAGGTTTGCGGCGGCGGGGACGAACGCACGTCTGTTGCCTTTGGACTTGTTCTTCTTTGGGGTGGATAACGATAAGGTTGGGGGCTTTCTTTGGCCGGGGATATTGGAATGGTGGGCCGGTTATGTTGAGTGGGATGGAAGATAACCCTCCGGGCGTTTTTGGATTCCGCCCGGATGGTCTAGGAAAAGCACGTCTCTCCTCACTCTTCTTTTTTTTGCAAAGATCTCTCATAGGATATGGCAATATCCAGCGACTCATAGAAAGTGGCGTTAGGGTTTGCAAAGTGAGATGGGTTTCGATATCATTTTTCAAACCCCTAATAAAACACCTCTTTTTCTTGCCGTCGGTATCCACATGTTCGGGTGCGTCTTTGGGATAGTTGATTTGAATGTATTCACGTATTGCACCACGGTTTGACCACCCCGCTTTAATGCTAGAAACTCTTCCAAATTTTTAGCTTGCATTACCCCGTCCGGAATAAAATGTTGACGGAATGCATCTTTAAACATAACCCGGGTAATTCTTTGATCGGGGTCGTCGTGCAAGGAAATTTGCCCACCACGCCGATGGGGCCTCTCGGTGTTGGGCGGCAAACTTGGGTTTCAAATCTGGACACCCCTCTAGTAGGTCAAACTTAAGATCTATGATACGAAGCCAATCATTAGCTTCTAAGGGTTCCTCGGCCACTGGTGAACACGGGCGGACGAGTCTCGGTGAAGTCCCGCATATGTGATTTCGTCGTGATTACGGCGACCATGACGCTCATGTGGTGCATCACGATTTTGCCGACTTATCTCCCGTAGCATGCGGGCATTCTCGATGGTGGCATGGACTAAAAGGCGCCCACGGCGTCCCAAGGATGGGGGTGCTTTGGTGGTGGTGGGGGGCCTCACCCCCTCTTTGCGAAGAACCATCACGAGGATGATCGGACATACATTATAAACAAGATTATATTTATTCACAAGCGGTTTTATTGAACTTTAAAACAGCGGTACAAACTAGTCACACCGAGGTTCACTTATTTATATTACAAGTCCGCTCGTAGGCCGGACATTCCCTGTGTTGACTATTTTACACATATTTCTCTCTCGGGACACTCGGATGTCGGACCCATGGTCCGCATCGGACTCATTGCCCGCAACGGACTCGTCGACCTCGGACTCCTGGTCGGTGCCGAGTGCACTTCCGGTGACTCCACGGCACCCAAGTCGTCATGACCACACATTCTTGTCGATACAGAGGATCATGGAGATTATGCGATGATGGACTTCTTCATGGAGTGCTGCATTGTAAGCTTGGAGGTCGTCTATCTGAGCCTGCAGCTCCTTAATGTAATCGTACCCATCGTTCCTTTGATTCATTGCGCCTTGCAGCTCATGCTGAAGACGGGCAATGGTCATTTGGAGCTTGTGGATGGTACGAAGGTCCTTGCCCTGCCTCGGTGACCCTCTAGCTCGGACTTCACCTCATCCCTTTCAAAGCAATTGCTATGCTACGCTCCTTGGTGGCGATAGCTAGCTCAGCAGACAACTCGGCTATCTTCTGCTTCTTGGTCTTCTTCTCGGGCTTTGGCTCACTTGGCCCGGCCTCAGCATCATGACGACGCGGTGCCAGCTGGTGATGTGGCACACCCTTAGAACCTGTCATCTTTCGAAAGCGATGCTTGGTACGGGCCATCTCAGAAAGTAAAGATAGATTCTATAAGATTGAGAGCCTTAAAAGTCGGCAAGAATAGGATTGATTTTACTTAGCCCACCCACTTTTTAAACGGAGATATGATTTTAAACATGTGAATTAAGCATGATGCATGATCGAGCCTACGGATCAAGCAAAAACTTTTTAAGATAACATAAGCATACTTTTAGTAATATAGGGCAAAAAGAAAACAACATGATACTCCGCTTAAGACTCTTTTTAAATAGCACCTAGAAGGCTACAAGAAAGAATTAAGACGGAGCGAAGCAATTTGGACCAAACCACATTTAACTTTTGGATCCAAAACATTTTGAAGTTTTCGAAAAGTAAGTAATTGTGAGTATCTTTGCAAGTACGCCTCGATACCCTACGTGGCGAGAACCTTCTAAATTATATGGCCCACAAGCACCTGACATTGTCCCTAAGACCTCCGTCAGCCGTGCTTGCGTACCACATAACCTAGAAAGTTCCGTCGGGTGGATCCCAGATAAACCACGATCACTCCGGGATCGATACTTACGAGAGACATCACAAGTATTACAACAGTTTTCATATATAAATACCAGAGTAGCGGAAGACTTACAATAACATAATTTACAAACCTCTTGTAAAACTTATACAAACAGAGTGTTATTATTACAAACCAGCGGAAGTATCATTATGTAACTTTATTACGAGACCACACAACCAAAGTGCCCCGCCTGGAGGCCACTCAATTCACTCCTCATCGGTTACTTCTTCGACCACCATCGTCATGCAACAAGGGCCGTAGCACTCTTGTCCATGCGGTTCACACGCAATGGGGTTGAACAAACCCTGAGTACAAAAAGTACTCCGCAAGACTTACCCGACCAAAAAGTGGGGAGAAGACTCAAGAATGCTGGCTAGTAGGAATCAAGGTGAGGCTTTAGCAAGATCAAAAGACATCCTTTTGCGAAAAGAGACTAAGCCAATCCTTACTTTAACAATCACTTGTCAAACACATGTCGGATTCCAAACTTTCCATTCTCACACTTTCATCATTACTACGATGCTGGTGCAAGGATCACGGCTCCCATATCGTGGAGCACACGACGATTCGAATCGCTTTATATACCCAGCTGGGGCTTCCTAGCCACACGATATATGCAGGACCAAACATCTTACATATATCAACTCACACTTGCATTTCTCCAGACCAGAACGGGTCCTAGCCACGAGAGTACAGTACACCATCTCCCTACGCCGTCAGTCTAACCGTCGACGGGTGCACTCGTAGTGTGGGTACACGCTACTTCCCGTCCCGGTGTCCGTTCTCATATGGATCATACAAGGGAGCTGACCGCCATTAGCATGCGACTAGTACTATCCAATAACCTCATGATCCAAGGGCCAAGACAACGAACGGTGCTTAACCGACTCACAAGTGGACGACACTACACCAGGGCACTAGCCCTTCCTGGTGCAAGTCACTCCACCCGGTCTCGATTTATTCATCATCATGCTCTTGTGGTGTATCCTTGACCCCGTCGGAACAAGGATAGACGACAAACAACATCAGGTTTTCGTAAATTCCCTTCAGGGAGTATTGTTATCACCTTTCGAAAACAATTTATCAAAACCTACACTAGTAGCAAGGCTAAGCGCAACTAAGTATTTTTAAATCAAAACAGGTGTACAGGGTAATGTAACAAGGTACAGTAAATGCATCAAAGTAGGATATCACACAACTCCTAACACCTAATGCATCATCTCAGGAACATAAAATATAAAGCTTTTCGAAATACAAGGAAATGTTTAAATGCATCCGGGGCTTGCCTTGGGGCTCGAAGAAGTGAGGCTCAGCTACCCAATCACCGAGATCAGATCCAACCTCTTCGGAAACCTGAGACGGCTCGACTCCCTCCTCAGACTCGACGGCTACACGATACAGATGCATGATTACAATGCAGTAAACAAAAGAGCATGCGATAATGATGCAACGATTATTAGTCGATCTTGAGTACAACTTTCCTTCACGGTACACTTGCACTAAGAAGGTATAACTAGCGTCGACGACGACGGACTAGCGATACGCAATCAACATGAAATGCCGAAGGTCATTAAAGTTAATGACCTAGGGTCATCACTCAATCCCAAAATCAAGCAACCCTAATGGTGATTAGAGTGATCACTAATTTATTGACCATTTTTACAGTCGTTGAAAGCCACCGATTAACTTACTAATTGAAGATTAATTAAACCCTAATCAACCACATGATTAAATAATTAAACATTAATTAATTAAAGGGTTAATTAAGCATAATACAAAACTTAGTCAAAACTTAACCAAACTTCATAATTAAGATCATCATCACCTAATTAGCACACAAAACAAAATTCATAATTTTTGGACTTATATTTTAATTATTAAAAATCATGGAAGTTGCATTTATCAATTTAAAGAGCAAATTAAAGCACAATTAAATTTTATTGAAAAACCATGGTTAGCATTTTTTTTCATAGACAGGGCACATCACAAGGAGCACATAAATATTTTTCTTGCATTTTTACTTGCCCAAAATAAATTACACTAAAAAGGTGAAAACTAAATTCAGAAAAACATAAAAGAAAAAGAAAAGAACAAAACTCCTCCTCGCGGGCTTCAGCATGCGGCCCATCGGCCCGCACGGCCCGCCTCCACGCCAAGACACGCGCCAAGGCTGCCCGCGCGGCTCTCCTTCTCTCTCCCACTCGGCCGACAGGCGGCGGGGCCGGCTGTCGGCATCGCCTTCTTCTTCCTCTTCCTCCTCCTTTTTCTCCGGCGATGCGGCAAGCAGGGCTAACTGGCGGTCCGTAGCCCACGACGGCCTCTCCGGCGCAACCGACTACACCGGCGACTTCCTCTCATCAAGCCGCGTCCAACGATCTACTTCGACCCCATTTGACCACCGGAGCAAGCAACACAGGGACCCCGGCGGCTCAACGGCCGACGGTGAACCCGGCCGAGCTCACCGGAGCTCCTCCGGTGGCACCAACCATCCCATCCTGACCAGCGACCTAAGGCGAGCACGACACAACCCGAAAACGACTCGTAGCAACCCTGGACAGGCACAGCAGCGGGTACGACGGTGGCGGCACGACGGCGACCAGCGACACGCTTCTTTGTTCCCACTAAACCGTGATCGCGCTAGTGCAACCAACACTTAATTTGTACTCAGGAGCTCACCGGAATTCTAAAACAAGGCAGGGACGGGCTTGGAGATGGCTGGAATAGGGTCGCCGGCGTTAGCAGCGGCGGCGGTAGTGCGAACACAACGGCGAGGCGGCGTCCTGATGAAAAGGGCGATGCTCTGCACAAATCAAGAGGTCGACCATGAACAGTGAGCCCAGGCGAAGCTAGAGAAGCAAAAATTTGACTTCGAGGTGCTCAAACGAGCTCTGGCGAGGGGCGAAGGCTCACTGCGGCGGCGTTGGCCGGAAACGGGGAAGACGACGTCGTCCCAGCGATGCAGCCGGCCTCACGGCTCGATCAATGGCTCGGGGGGTGTGCGCAAGGGGTTTGCGGGAGTGTGGCAAAGGCAATTGGATGGCGAGATGGTGTATTGCTTGAATTTGACAGCGAGGTGGGCGGCGGCCGACGGTGAGAAAGAAGAGGAAAAGGTGACGACGTCGGCAGCTCGCGGTTTTTATAGGTCAGGGGAAGGCCAAGGGGACGGCCGGCACCTTCACGACGGTGGTGATGTGGTTGGCAGCGCGTGAAGCCCGGGAACGGCCGAGAACGGCCACGGCGGCGATCAGCCAGCCGGCCGGCATGGGCACCCGGGCGAGGTGTCCCTCCCCCCCTGTTCCTTTACTGTAGCACCGAGACACCTTGCTTTTTTTTCTCTTTCAAAATTAAACCCAAAATTTGAACTGAATAGTAAAAACTCCCAAAATATCAATTGTGTAACTTTTCATGCTCTACAACTTTGATTAAAGGAGTTTGATCAGAATCAAGTTAGTTTTTGAATTTGAAATTCAAATTTGAAAAGGGGAAAAACCCTAACATTTGGGATTTCAAAATTACTTTCAAATTTTGAATAAAAGATGAAAATCTCCAAAAATAAAAGTTGTTCCATTTCTCAATATCTACAACTTTCATTTAGGAAGTTTTTCATGAAACCAAATAATTTTTGAATTGTAGTTTAAAACTCAAAAGGGGACATTTTCTAATTCAAAAAAAAACTTTTTGAAATTAGTTCAAATTTTATTCAAAAACTTGAAAAACTTTATATACCAAAGTTGTAGAGCTCAAAGAGATGCACAAACTGTATTTTTGGAGTTTTCCCAAATTTTGAATATTTTGGGGTGAAATGGTAAAGGGGCAAAAACACTTTTGAAAATCTCCCTTTTTGAAAGGTTTTTGAAATTGAATTCTTGGGCAATTAATTAATGATGATGTGGCACTTTTCAAACCCAACCAACAGTACACTTCCAAAGTACAAAGTTCATACTTTGAAATAGTGCTATTGGTTAGCAACTTTTATTTGTAAAATTAATTAGGGTTAGCTCACCAAAATTGAAAGTGGAATTCCAATTCCAACACTTAGCCACTTGAGCTAGGGTTTGGAATTTGAATTCCAAATTCAAATTTGATTCTTTCTTTTGCACCATTTGCTTTAGAAAACTTGTTTGATGTATGAGTCAGGGTTAGGCAAACACTTGCAAACACCGGGATTGATTTTAATTGATTGCTTTTATTGAAAAAAAAAGTAAACATGTGAGTGAAATGTAAATTATAACCACATACACATGTGATATAAAAGAGCGCAAAAACAAAACCCTAGAATTGTAAACTCATTTTAATTGTTTAAATTAGGGTTCTCTAATGATGAATGCTTATGCAATGATGATGATGACATGGCAGGTTTTGGTTAACGTAACACCGGGGGTGTTACATTTTGTAATCATAATCCATTGTTATTAGATCTGTCAGATGCAACAGCTGATAACAGGGGTGGGCATTTGCCCACATCTCAAATGTCTCCTTGGAAAAATTCTAGAGGGTATTGATGCTAGGGTCACTCATGGATGAAAATTATTTCAGAATTTTCCAATTGGCAGATTCGTTGCGTAGGTAGTCCGTAGTCATGTGTTAATTTCTGCCCTGTCTGATTATATATTGGTTGGATTGATATAATAATCCAGTTAACACTGATAATACACAATAATGTCTATTATGTTGCAGGCAAGGGTAAAGAAGAAAGTGTTGTAATTTTGAAGGGGTCAACATTGGAAGAAATCACAAGGGTCAAGCAAGGCTGGCTGCCATGATGTGGAATCCCTCCAAATCGAGTGAAGCTGTTTGTGGGATTTGAATCAGTTGTCTGTTAATTTGGGCTTAAATATGTACTCCTGTGTGTGTGCATGTGTGTGTGTGTGTGCGCGCATGCGCGCGCGTGTGCGTGGGTGTGGGTGTGGGTGTGGGTGTGGGTGTGTGATAACTGTTGTTTCAAAAAAATTCTTGTTTCAAAAATATGGTGATAATTGATAACATTGCATCCTAGTTAAGAGAAATCCTGTCCAATGTAACTGAGCAAATATCAATGCAGGGTATCTCGGAGGTCGGAGCAACAAAAAGTGAGCAAGTACTTAGTTTTCTTTTACAACACTTTTATTTGACAACAGAGCAAGAATTTAGTTGCAATTCGGTTGGCGACTAAAGCCGTCCCCTGTTTGATCATATTTCATTCATTTCCGTCGCGTTTTATCAGTCCATTTATAGTAGCCAGAAGAAGTGTATATATTATGAATGCATGGTTTCTGGCAACACAGGATGTTTTTCGCCATTCACATAGCAACGGATGAACTTGAGTTGTGTCAGGGTTCAAGTCAGATATATAGTCCATATGGTCTCTTGGAAATAATTTCTTAAGTTAAATGCACCAGAGGCCCCCAAATTTTTAAGGGGTGTCATACAGGCCCTTAAACTTTGAAAATGCATTTCTGGGCCCCTAAACTTGTTAAGTGGTACACCATAGGCCCCTGAACTTTAAAAATGTATGTCTAGCCCTTGAACTGGTAAGCGTGTGTCATATAGGCCCTTATAAATAGTAAATTTTGATATTTTTTAAAAAAAATAGAAATCCAAATTAAGAAGCAAGAAAAGGGTACCTAGAGAGCTCTAAGAATCTTGATATTTTGTAGGTTGGTAGAGTGAATAACAAGGATAATAATGGTATAGAATATGCTAAATTTTTAAGTGAGATTTGGATTATTGTATTTTAAAAATATCAAACTTATATATTCTATGAATTTTTAAGGTATTCAATGGCAATAAAAAACCTCAAAATATCAATAGAATATAAAAGTTTGAACATGCTAAATAAAAAACCTCAAACTTATATTTTTTTAAGGTAATTTTTAGTTTCATTTATGTTTTGCAGTATTTTTTTCGTTTTGTCCACTTTAGTTTTCAGTTTCTATTTGTCAATTTCAGTTATTTTTTTGGCTTCTCAATTTCACTATTTTAGTACTATCTTCACCAATGTGTTTTAGTGCTGAGAGGAGCGGCTAATCTACGGGAAGGAGGAGCAAGTCAGCAGAGAGGAGTAGATTTGGATCGATGAAGTGGGGTGGTTGCCAGTATATCTGAGCAAAAAGAGGCAAATTTGAGCAAGTTGTATAATAATTTATTCCCCTTGATTGGCAACTTATGCAATGTTTAATCTAATAATTTGCCTCTAAGTTATACAAATACAGTATTATATGGTAGTAACTTCTTTGATATCCCCCCCCACATAGCTTGTGTATACTGTGTAAAAACTTTATATTTTTAGAGTAGTAATTTTAGTATTACGTGGTAGTAACTCTTTTTGATTTTTTGTTTGAAGCTTGTGTATACTAGTACGTAATAATTTTAGTATATTTTTGGAGTAGCAAATTTAGTATTATATGTTAGTAACTCTTTCAATAAAACTCTTAGCATGTACTAGTATTACACATAAATTGCTACTAAAATAATTTTTATTGAAAATATATATAAATGAGATCTAGTTTTGTTCATCTCATCACGTAGAAAATACTGGTATAGACAAAATTTAAAACGAATATACTATTCAAAAGTTATAGCAATTAAAAAAATATGCTGCATTTTTTTTCATGCGTCACCTTGCATGCAAGCATGGTGTCGACACATGCAGGGAGGTGCAGGCGAGTGGAAAATGGTTGGCACAGTAGCGGCGCATGGTGTCGACACATGTCAGACCTATGCATACTACAGGCTGATCCGCTCACGCCAGCGTGGTCGCAGCGCTAAGCGTCGTGGCCGCGACATTCCACATAAAATCAGACAAATATCCTGTAACATACGCGGCGCGGCGGCGGTGGCGCAGGGAAGGGGTGGGGGCGCGCGTGGGAGAGGGGAGGGAGAGAGGAGGCATGGGAAATTGGAATAAAGGGACTTGTCTAATCACTTTTTGATTTGACTGATTATAATTTCTTATTATTTATAGTCTCGAAGCGTCTTTATGCAGGGAAAGTCCTTATCGAACACGGACTTTCCAGTTTTGCTAATCTGAATTCTCTAAATAATTAATAAAAAAAAGGTAACTCGGGGGATTGGAGAAGAGGCAGCCGCGGTGGGACCCGCGGCCCTTCCCATCAAGCAGGGGGGCGAGGGCGGCGCTTGTCGCCTAGGGTGGGCCGTGGGGGCCCCGCCGCCGCTTGCCGACTCTCTTCCTGGTCCACAGTAGACGCATCAGGCTCGCCAATTGTCATCGTCTTCATTTGACGTGTGACATATCTCTTAACTTTTAAAACCACTCATATTACATCCTCGGTGGTTTTCGACGGTGGATCCTTAAAGAATCATAGTAAATCATAGAAAAATCATAAAAAGAAAAGCTAATTATAGTAAAAATTTATACTCATCGAATCATGTATAACTTAATTATAAATTTATTTTAATTATAGAAAACATATATTTAAAGCTATAGTAAAAACTTTATATCAAAATATAGTATATTATATGTTCACTATGTAGATCTACTTATGTGGAGTCTAACAAAATTGGATTTTCTATTTTATAATTTACTATGATTATTCAAATATTAAGTTGATAAATAAAAAGAAAAAAGACAAAACCACTGTCCAAAAAACCACCGAGGGACATAATACAGATGGTTTTAAAAGTACCATAATCCTTTCTAAAAGCAGATTGAACCATTTTCAATTTCGGTAAAAAAACAAAGAGTTCAATAAAGCACTAGCACGTATGCACAACAATGTTTTTAGCCTCATGGCGGATTATAATATGAAAATAGTATTTTCCTATGTTTTTATGATCACACAAATACTCAATTAAACCATTTTAAGTTCATCTAACAGAAGCAAATTTTAGGGCGTTGCACGTTCATGCTCACTGCATTTCTTTATTTGGGTGAAAAATGAACGGTAGAATTAGCTAGTTTAAGCCTCCATTAGGATTCACCGTATTTTCAAATAAATGATGTCTAAAAAGAGGTAAAATTTTTACATAAGTTCAAACCCTATTTAAATATAGAAAGCTTTAAGTCTTTCATTGGCCCAAACAATCCCTTAAAATCTCAGCCAAATTGTAAAGTCCACATTATCGCTCTCAACTTTTGCGAAATATGCATGTACTATATTTGACGTGGACTATAGCTAAATACGACTATAGCTAAATACATATATGTTTTTCTTTCTTTTTTGAGGGGTAATTAAGGTTTTGCGTGTGAGAGTAGTACTCCGTCCGTCATAGATCCAACCTGTAGTGCATGCTATTTAGTATTCTTCTCGTATAAGTCTTCGTTCACCCTCTCTGATGCATATTTGAATTTTAGAGTGTATAAATGATTTTTTCTATGATATAAAAAATTTCTTTGTTTTCAGGAAGGGGGGGCAGGGGCCCCTTTTGCGCCCCCTGGTTCTGCCACTGATAGTAACTGATGAGAACTTGAGTGTCAGACCCTAAGTGCTTGCGAAGTCAATCAAGCCTTAAATTGGAAGCACCATTTTTTATCCTTTCCGAATTACACGCCTTTATTTCATCCATCCACTTGTCATGAAAACTTTAATCTAATTTATTATTATTATTATTATTTTATTTTATATTTTGATTGATGACATTTTTAAAAAGACAGAATTTCTGTCATGCATGTAATCTTTTTCTGCCTCCCTCATCAGGAGTAATCTGCTAATTAAGGCTTGGAATAAAGGCTGACTACCACACTGGGACGTCTAGGCCGCCGACAGCGCCGTGTACGGGGCCTTCATGGTGGCATTCGATCGAAACATGAACGCCAGCACGAAGGCAAGTGGATCAACAAGCACCTCGTCCAGTCTTGTTTGGCTGCACACAAATATACTCCAATCCATACGGTTTGGGAAGGATTGAGGTGAAATTTGAACTAAAATACACATCAATCCCTCCCAAACCATATAAATTGAGATGTATTTGTGTGCAGCCAAACAAGACCTTCTTGGAGACCAGAAACCGTGGCAAGGCCTAGCGTTCTGGCTCAACATCCTCGTCAAGAAGACCAATGCAAGGGGGAGAGCCAGGTCACCCTCGCGATTTCTTGGAGACCAGAAACCGTGGCAAGGCCTAGCGTTCTGGCTCAACATCCTCGTCAAGAAGACCAATGCAAGGGGGAGAGCCAGGTCACCCTCGCGATACCGTCCGACAACCTCTACATGTGCGGTTTGAGCAACAACCATGACGAGTGAGTGGTTCATCTTCAAAGGCGATGACCGCAAGAAGGTCTTCCCTCATCCTTCTACGCCGCTCAGGTACGACAGGGGGACTTTTTATTTTTTATTTTTAATATTTTCTTACAAAATATTTTAGATAATAATTCCACCTAAATAAAATTTGCATATTTGACCCTTTTGGTCACGCCAACGGACCGGGCGTGACCAAATAACGCTGTCATAACACATGCATTGGCGCGACAAGATCTTACACAGGTCTTGGTCACATGTAAGATCTTGTCGCACCAATGTATGTGGCTTGGCAGTGTTATTTGGTTACGCCAGTCCTGCTAGCTGGCTTGACCAAAAGGGTCAAATCTGTAAATTTTATTTGAGTAGGGTTATTGCTAAAATATTTTGTAAAAACAGAATTAAAAATTTATAAATTCTGACAGTAGGTACCCGAACCTGTTCAAAGGCGTGGGCTACACCGGGATGGACCACATGACATTTTATCTTTTGAGTGTAGTCAGATTCTAGTGAAGTAAAAATCTCCACCATCTCAATTATTGTAAATGTTTGATAGTCAACTAGTTCTCGTTGTTTTAGTAACCGCCAGTTCCACTCGACTATTTGAGATCGAATTGTGTGGTAAACCTTATCCTTCTAAACATCATTTAGTACTAATACAATTCTAATTCTCGTAAATACTTTATATTGTAAATTCATTTTATTATTGTAATGAACTAATGATTGATGATTTCTGTAACTAGCAGCTTTGATGCAATGCCGCTAAATTGTGGTAGTAAAGTTTAGAGATGGATCCAGGAAAACTTAGGGGGGGGGGCTGCCGCTCCATTGGTCCGGTGGCTGTAGGGGGGCTCGAGCCCCCCCCCCCCACCATTTGGGTCCGTCATTTGGTGAAGTTACTAGTCTATCATCTTCACTATGTGAATTGTATATAGTAATTAGTATAGATAGTATTAGTCCATTGAAGAGCTAGCAATTCTAGTAAAGATTGGGACGGACGTTGGATAAGAGGAGTGAGAAGTCAACAATTGTGGCTTATAACAGTATAGGCAGAAATCAACGGCCGGCCGGGAGGCTCTGGCTCTAGTGCCCAACAACCTGTTAGCCTACAATTATCCTGTACCTGATCAATAACACCATGCTATAAAAAGAGTGAGTTGTTTCCGTTACCTGTTAATGGAAATGGGGAGATCTCTTGGTTCGAAAAAAAAGAGTTTTATATTTAGGGAGCCATAAGAGAAAGAGAGAAGGGATGAATGATGACTTATATACAAAAAGAATACTAAATAAGATGTCTTTGGAGGTGGATCGATGTCGGACGGATGTATTACTCCAAAATGGAAGAGCAAGAAAAAGAAGAAATAAATAAAGGAAATTGGGCCGTGATTTTGTTGTTTGGGTCCATGACTGACTAAAAAGCTTTCTAGATTTAAATAGAGTTTGAACTTATATAAAAATTATACTCCCTCTATCCACAAATAACTTGTTTTTTTTGACTTTTTAAAACTGTGTTTGAGCATTCGTCTTATTTAAATTTTTTTGTATAAATATCATATATCTTGTTATGACTTATATCATCATTAGAGATACTTTGATAATGATTTAATTATTTTATAATATGTACAATTTTTTTGAATAAGACAAATGGTCAAATATAGTTTTTGAAAGTCAAATATGATAAGTTATTTGTGGACGGAGAGAGTACCTCTTTTTAGACTTCATTTGTTGGAAAATACAGTGAAACCTAATGGAGGCTTAAACTAGCTAATTCTACAATTCATTTTTCACCAATATAAAGAAATACAGCAAGCACACGCCCTAGAATTTGCCTCTTTTGAAATGGACATGAAATGGTTTAATTGAGTATTTTTGTGCTCATGAAAACATAGGAAAAATAATATTTTCATTATATTAGAATCTGTCATAAGGCTAGAAACATTTTTGTGCATATGCTTTATTGGATTGTTTGGTTTTGACAAAAATCAAAATGGTTCAATCTGATTTTTGAAAGGATTATGGTAACTCATCTTATATCATAATCAATATAAAATGAGTTATAGTGTTTATCTTTTGCAGTGTAGTCAGATTCTAGTGGAGTAAAAATGTCCACCAAAATGCTTAGTAGTAAACTAGTCTCGTTGTTTTAGTAACCGCCGGTTCCTCTCGACTGCTTGAGATCGAATTGTGGTAAACCTTATCCTTCTAAACATATATATGATTCTAATTCTTGTAAATACTTTATATTGTAATCTCATCTTATTATTGTAATGTAATCTCATCTTATTATGGTAATAACTGATGATTATTGTAACTAGCTTTGATGCGATGCTGCAAAAATGTCGTAATGAAGTCACCAATCTATCGTCTCCACTATGTGAATTATATATAGTAATTAGTATTAGTCCATCGAAGATCAATTCTAGTAAAGATTGGGCTGGGCGTTGGATCAAGAGGAGAGAGTGTAGTCAATGATTGTGGTTTATATAGAAGGGCCGGCCCGGTAGCTGGCTCTAGTGCCCAACAAAACTTGTTAGCCTATGATTATCCTGGGCCTGATAAAAAAAAAAAAAGGCGCGACTCCGGCGGCTTGGGGGAGGGTTAAAGAAGCCAAGGAAATCAAAAGGGCGTTCGACGTGGATGCGCTCGCCAAAGTCAAGCCACTGCTTCAGGCAACCAAGTGTAAGAAGCTCAAGCTCTGATGTATCCTCGCTGTGTACGTGTGCTGTGCCCTCTGCCTGATCGAGGCCAGCTCTTGACTGTCTGCGACTGTGTGTGTGCTGTGACTCCGATGATGAGATGAATGAATAAAATAATTATAATTAAATAATTCATCAGCTCAGTTTACTGTCCCTAGCTAGCTGCTACTAGTGGCTCGCTGTATGAACGAAATTTTAGTAGTGCTGCTGTATGTACAGCGTCTTCTCCAGTACGGTGTCCAGTCGTATCTTCTGTAAACAGTCGGATCGGTCTCATTCACGGTGCACATCACAATATGTGGCTCAGATACTTGGTATCAGGGTGAGGTTGCTTCAAATAATCTTTGTTACTCTCATAACCAGATGAAGAAACTGAAGGCATTTGCTCCTCTGAATAATGAGAGCCGGTGATGCCATTGTTATATAGCTATGCTGGCACACATGCGGACCTATACATATCACAAGTATTCAACACAATTAGTTCTGTATAAGAATAACGTGTGATCCACACAAGTAAGATTGTAAACAGATATCATTGGCAGCTTATTTGTTCCCATACTGTGTTCTGGTCAACATAGTCCAAATAAAACTCAAATCACGTAAAATTTAAACACTACTGCTTCAGTGTATTTAGCATGCTTGTGGTATTATTATGGACTAAATCTATAAGACAGTGAAACCGCGGCCAAAAGGATATCAGCCGTCGGATCGTGATCGGACGGCTCAAAACATAGGAAAAATCGCTTTCGAATGCACTGTTCATCACTGTTTACGTATTGTTTATCCGCAGCTTTTACTGTTCACATGAAAATTCCTATACGTACAGGAGAAACGTACCTGAAAGATTAAAATAAGTCATTTTTCGTTTCTAGAAAATTTCTGGAAAAAATACTTGAATAAACTAAAACCACTCTAGAGCCTACCAAAATATTTTCAACCTCTTTTTCATCATCCAAAAAATCTAGAATAATTCAATCGTGTTTTGCTAATAAACTTAAAAAATTTATATCTCATGCATCCAAATTCTGAATCTCATAATTCTTCGACCAAAAATCTTCTAAAATAAAACCGTATATATTTAATTTATTTTTCTAATTGTCAGTGATTGTTACAAATGCCTCTCATTCGTATTTTGCCAATAAACTTAAGAAGTTTAAACTCATCCATCTTAACTTCAAATCTTGTAATTATTCCACCACAAATCATCTAAAATAAAACCCTACATATTCAATTTATTTTTCCTAATTTTCGCTGAACGTTACAAATGCAAATAGCTTTCTTCTTCAATTATAACATGGTATGACCCAGATCTACAATAAATATGATTACGCCCTCCTCTATTTTAAAACTAACATATATCTATTTGTATGTCGATAGTTTTAGTACAAAATATAATTATATCCATCGTAACTCCGAATCTCATAATTCTTTCACCAAAAATCTTCTAAAATAAAAGCGTACATATTCAATTTATTTTTCCCTAATTTTTGGGTAATTATTTACAAATGCCTCTCATTTGCGTTTTGCCAATAAACTTAAGAAGTTTATAACTCATCCACCCTAACTATGAATCTTGTAATTCTTCCATAAAAAAATCTTTTTAAAATAAAACCCTACATATTCAATTTATTTTTCATAATTTTTAGTAACCGTTATAAATGCAAATAGCCCTCTTCTTAAATTATAACATAGTACAACGTGCACCTACAATTAATATGATTACGTCCTCTTTTGTTTTAAAACTAACATATATCTATTTGTTTGTCGATAGTTTTAGTAAAAAATATAATTATATCGATTTTAACTCTGAACCTCGTAATTCTTCCATCAAAAATCTTTTAAAATAAAACTCTACATATTCAATTCATTTTTCCTAATTTTCACTTATTGTTACGAATGTAAATAGCCCTCTTCTTTAATTATAAAATGGTACGATTTGAACCTAAATTAATATAATTATGTCTTTCTCTATTTTAAAACTAACATATATCTATTTATATGTCGATAGTTTTAGTAAACTCCAAACCTCGTAATTCTTCCATAAAAAAACTTCTAAAATAAAACCCTATATATTCAATTCATTTTTCATAATTTTCATTAATTGTTATGAATGCAAATAGCTCTTTTCTTTAATTATAACATGGTACAATGTGGACCTACAATTTATATGATTACGTCCTCCTATTTGTATGTCAATAGTTTTATTAAAAAATATAATTATATAACCCCCTGTAAATAACAAGATAAAATAAAACTACAACCTGCGAAGAACGAATAAAATAGTATTCTAGCAATTAAATATGCTAAAGATCGACAAAACTAAATAATATTTACAAACAAATAATTTGTAACTTTTAAAAAAAATTCACCAATATATGAACAATTAAAGAACATAAAATTAATATGAATAGACATATTAAAACTTAAAATCATATAACATCAAAAAAATAAAAATTATGTATTGTCATTAGCCACAAAATAGAAAAGTTTCAAATAATTAAAATGACACATATTATTTGTTACACCAAAGTTGATGTTTTCAACATTACTAAACAGTCGTACATACAAGTTTTCAATGGCTTTGCAGGTGCTTTGTTATTTAATATATTACATTACCCACTTAATACAAATATACACACTCTAAACCCTTAAATCCTCACCAAATTTTATTGTAAGACATGTTAAACCATTCAAAAAAAAGGAGGGCCACTTTAGCGCGGCAACGCCGCGCCCATTTCTAGTGTCCATAGAAAAGGAGGCAGAAAAGGCCATTGACTACTTCATATAAAAGGTACTCACCAGAAAACAGAAAGAAAGGCCGCGCCCATTTCTAGTGTCCATAGAAAAGGAGGCAGAAAAGGCCATTGACTACTTCATATAAAAGGTACTCACCAGAAAACAGAAAGAAAGGAGAGAAAAACACCATTTGAACATTGAGCAACTATTAGTGTGCCAGGAAGTAGGGATGGAATCGGGCAGGGTGCGCCTACAAGCACCCACCGTCAGCAGATAACCCAGAAGCACACACCCCTCTCCAGAAGACACAATACCCTCCGCTCAAACTCACAAACAACAGATGAAACAAAAGTCAGACCTCCTGGAACTACAAACTCCTATACCACCTTCAGATTTGCAGAGAAAGAACGTTGGGAACATCGCTTCTGAAAGGCTTCAGCTCCATCACCTCATCTTCCTCTTGCTTCTTCAGCCACTTGGCAGCCAAAAACCATCCTCATTCTCAATTTGATTGCCGAAATCTTGCACCTGTATAGTTCTTTTTTGTAACTCAAATGATAAAAAGGTATGCGGCAAACAAAAAGAATTCAACAGCATTCAATTAAACTTCATATTCTAAGTCCCAGGCAAATGACACTATGTGCAATCTAGTTACACTTGCTACAGGTCAAGAGTTTGATTGCACGTCCTCAACAAAAAAGAAAAAAAAAGATCGCTGCCAATGCTACGGTTGAGTTTTTCTTGGCTAACATGGTTGAGATTTCTACCTAAACAACAACGTCCCAGGGCAGGTCATTCCGTATCTGGTCAAGTTTTCTTTACTGTTATAAGCAGTAGGATTGTGGCAAGGTGAAAAAAGACTTTAGACAAGGGTCATGGCATGAATAGGGAATTAGGGACAGAGAAGGGATACAGGGTTCAGGGGTGGGTATGCGTGATTGGATCTGTGCCTAAGTGTCAATTTCATTAATCATGGGGGAAAAAGGGAATACTTTGTGCTGGAACAACCATTTCCATTTGCCAGACAGACAAAATTTGTACCTCCGAAAAGCACATTACAACTGCCTAATAGCATTTTTGTATGTTTATTGTAACCTTCTTGGTTGCTTTTTAATAAATTTGCCAGTAGAGGCTCCTTGAGCCTCTCCTGTTCCCTAAAAGAAACTGCCTAATAACATTCACTACCTTGTTTATAATTTGAAGTAGAAATCGAGGATTTTGATCCAATTCACCACTTAAGCAGCAGCAAAGGAACTAAAGTAAGAATTCCTAGATTTGAATTAGGGCATATCATACTCTAACCATCAAGTAAAACAACTGTATGCAGAATTAAACAAATATATTGGTGAATTCTAACCCAAACTAGTTCACTATGTGTAGGTAACTAAAACAAAGGAACGATGGAGTAGGAGTGTAGTACTAGCCTTCTTGCTCTTCACGCTGGACCATATGAGACTGATATGTACTTTCCGAATACTTGCCCTTTGTTCCTACAAGGACATAATGCAAAGCAGATTAGCTAGCACAAAAATGAAAAATTATGCAAAACGGTGTAATGAAATGGGGGTGAGGATGGATACCATCGATTACGCATGCAGCAGTTGAAGATAAGGTGGATGAGGCTACAAGGACCTGGTGCAGGACCATACAGGCTACAATCATCGGTGGCTGGTGACCAGGTGCCACCGTTGAGGTGTTGGTGCACAGGATTGTGTTGTCTTGGTCCAAGACAGACGACACTGTCACCCATAGGGGTAGGCAATGCTTTAGGGGCAACTCTCAAGTTCCTTTCTGAAATGAACAAGGTATTGCCTCCGATGCTTGTTATCGGGATGTACCTTTGCTGGATAAGATCCGTGAGCTTGAAAACTGCAAAGTGAAGCATGGAGTAATCTTTGTAGCCAACCACCAGGATTTCTGAATCACATTCTACGAGACCCATAGGAAGAACGAGGTTGCCTTCTGGGAGTGTGGCAATCAACTTTGGCAGCTGTAGCTTAGAACCGTAGCCCATCCCATCATTCACAGGTGGATCAATCTGGAAAACCTGGATATCACCAAATGATTCCCATTCGCCAGTAAAT
This sequence comes from Chrysopogon serrulatus, assembly GCA_015844335.1. Taxonomy (NCBI): domain Eukaryota; kingdom Viridiplantae; phylum Streptophyta; class Magnoliopsida; order Poales; family Poaceae; genus Chrysopogon; species Chrysopogon serrulatus. The sequence goes on from JADLZL010002011.1 coordinate 111,900, forward strand.
TCCGATTCGCCAGATAATACGACTCTATTAACCGTGTACAATTTGCCTTGGAATGAGAATGGTGAACGTCCTGGTGGGTACCTCCAGGTTGACACAGTCCATTGCTGGTCCAGGGGGGTAGCAACGGCTATATGGTATGCTTCATGAAGTGCAAGCATAACGGTGATGGCCCCACCGCTGAAGGAAGCAGAAGCACAGATTGACTCCGCGAGCCTTTTGATTCTGCGTGGCGCGGGTAAGCTATCCAGCAGTCCTTTGTGCGGGAGGACGGTCACCAGCGGTGGGAGCTCCACGGTGTCGCCAGTGAAAGGGTGGACGAGGCGGACGACGCTGTCCTGGTCCCGTAGGAGGACGAGGAGGCCGTCGGCCGAATCGACGACGCAGTGGTTGTTGAGTGGGAGGTGGGAGCGGACCATGTTCCCCGTGTCGAGGTTGAGGAAGCGGATGTACCCGCGCAGGTGAGGGTGGCCAGGGTGAAGGCCGTGGCCCTCGGGAAGCATCATCCAGCGGCGCGGGTGGAAGCGCGGTTCGACGACGCCGCGACCGCGAGGGGAGGCGGTGGCGGACCGCCAGCTGCCGCAGACGGCTCGGAAGCGGACGTAGTCCAGTAGGTCGCCGGCGAGCACGCGCGACGAGATGAATCGGATCAGATCTTCGGGCAGTGAGGCCCAGCGCTCGGCAACGGGGGTGCCGTCGGACCCCGGTGCCGGAGGTGGCATCCTGAACCCCAGCCCTCGCTTGCCGATCGATTGGAAATGGAGCGGCACGGTGCGGCTGGTTCCGGTCACGCCCCGCACCTCGAGGACGCGCGGCGATGGGAGTGAAGAGGCGGCTGGTTCCGGTCACGCCGCACCTCGAGGACGCTAGGCAGTGAGAAGGGAGGGAAGTAAAGAGGCGGCGGCGAAGCAACCTGGCGGCGGCAGAACGGGGCGCAAGAAAGACGGGCTATGCAATCGGGCAAGGGAGGAATTCTCTTTTCTCTTCCCGGCACAGTGAACGGACGCGTTTAGCGGAATCCTGACGCCACCGTTCGTCGACATTTTTGAGACGGGTGGCACCCCCCAACTTTTTTTTTGTTTTGATCAAACATACCTGTATTCATTTAGGAATACCGTACAAATACAAGGACCATACAGGTACATTCTGGATGGTTACAGAAGGCGCCCGTACCACCAGACCATTTACAAAAAGGACCCTGACAAACATGAAAATTACATTCAAGACCTTAGATCCTACTGGATCTCGTCGACGGTCATCGCCGGCGATCACCGGAGCCAGTCTCCACCAACCCATGAACCGGAGAAGCCCCTTCGCCATCAGGCTTTGACACGAGCCGCAAGACACACCCATCTTCGTCGACGGGATGAAATCAATCATCGTTGGACGACCATCGGCCGGGGATGCACCCCGAGCTCCGCCAGCTCTGGATCCGACCACGCCGGCGACGAGCGAAGCCGCCGCGGAGCAAACGGGCCAGATCCACTCTCCAGTCTTCCACCGCATCTAGAGTCGCCTCTCCATCCACAAAAGAAAGATCCAGCACACTCACCTCCCCACCGGGCCGGCGAGTTGTCGCCGGACGACTCCAACACCGAAGCTCCATGCTGGGAGCACCACCTCCACAGACTCGCCGAAGACGCCGGAGTGTAGCGCCACCGGGGCGAGGGAGAGCCCGAGAGGACTTATTCCTCGGCGCCGCCGCCGCCATCGCCTCGACGTCGACGCCCGGAAACCAACCCCTAGATCTACTAGGACCTAAGCTACTGCCACCGGCCGCCGGCGAAATACCCGCGGCCCTCCACCCCGCCGGCAAGGGAACAGCGGTCTCCGCCACCTCGTGGCAGCCCGCAGGCTATCGGAGGCGGAGGAGACCACCGTCCCCGCCGGCGGCGTCGAAATCGCCTTTTTCTCGCTGTCGCAAGGGAAGGGAGGGGAGGAACGCAGGCCAGTTGAAAGACCGACACACTGGAATGACTGGATGACTGGACGCTGCCACAAGAAAGAAAAAAAAAATTATCAAAAAAAAGGGAAAATTGAATCTGGAACCTCAAGCGGCAAGCCGGCAAGCAGCACTGCATGGTGGGGTTGGGGTAGGTTCTTCTTGCTGCTACCTCCTGATCTTGAAATGGGACTATTTGCACTGTTCTACATTAATTTTCGAGGAGGAATGTAACCAAAAAAAAAAAAGTCTGTCATAGTAGTTTTTTTTTTCTTCTCTTCTATTAGTTTCCCTTTTATTTACCTTGTTCGGTCATGTGGTTTGAATCGCTTGTCAGACTTTATTTCAAGCCTTCAACTAGCAGATTACTACATCTACCTATCATATCACACTACCTGTACTAATGCTACGGCTACAATTGGGCATATGCAAATTAAAACTAAAATATATGCAAACTAAAACAACCAAATTAAATTGCAGAAAAAAGACTATAATTGTTTTAGGTCAGAAAAAAACATTCTTCCACTAAAAAGTTTGAGCTTGCAACTTACAATTACAAATTATTCTGGGTAGCCCAAAAAGGAAAGCTTCCAGAGAGCTGGTTATACAAAAAATCTCTACAAAAGGATAATAGTACTGGGGCGAGGAGTATAAACCAAATAAGAACTCACAAAAGCCTTGAAAGCAGGTCGATGAGCAGCCATCTCATACATACAACATCTTGCAAAGACACCAGTTATTTCAACATCTCTTTATATGTAAGAAATTATTACCAAGAGACCATATATATCTGACTTGAACCCTGACACAACTCAAGTTCATCCGTTACTATGTGAATAGCGAAAAACATCCTGTGTTGCCAGAAACCATTCATTCATAATATATACAATTCTTCTGGCTACTATAAATGGACTGTGATAAAAGGCAACAGAAATGAATGAAATATGATCGAAAAGGGGACGGCTTTTAGTCGCCAACCGAATTGCAACTAAGTTCTTGCTCTGTTGTAAAAAAAAATGTTGTAAAAAAAACTAAGTACTTGCTCACTTTTTGTTGCTTCGTCCCCGATACCCTGCACTGATATTTGCTCAGTTACATTGGACTGGATTTCTCTTAACTAGGATGCAATGTTATCAATTATCACCATGTTTTTGAAACAAGAATTTTATTTTTTTGAAACAACAGCTATCGCACTATATATACATAGGCCCAACTTATATAACAGGAGTACATATTTAGGCCCAAATTAACAGACAACTGATTCAAATCCCACAAACAGCTTCACTCGATTTGGAGGGATTCCACAACATGGCAGCCAGCCTTGCTTGACCCTTGTGATCTCTTCCAATGTTGATCCCTTCAAAATTACAACATTACCTTCTTTACCCTTGCCTGCAACATAACAGACATTATTGTGTATTATCAGTGTTAACTGGATTATTAATCAATCCAACCAATATATAATCAGATAGGGCAGAAATTAACACATGACTACGGACTACTCTACGCAAAGAATCTACCAATTGGAAAAATCTGAAATAATTTTCATCCATGAGTGACACTAGCATCAATATCCTCTAGAATTTTTCCAAGTAGATATCCGAGATATGGGCAAATGCCCACCCCTGTTATCAGCTGTTGCACTGACAGATCTAAATAACAATGGATTATGATTACAAAAGCAGGATGACCGTCAAATTAATATTTGGCCCATGAATTAGAAAGCTAGACATCGAATACTCATTTGTCAGATTTACTGTCAAATCATGATTTTGACTGGCGGATTAGCAGCTAATTAAGTCAAACCAGGGTATGCTCTCTAGGGTGGGGACATTTATCATGTTGAACAAGTTCTGGAATTTATCATGTTGAACAAGTTCTGGAAAGCACAGTATGAACATTAAACGACTAGTGGGTCAGGTCAACATTTAACGATGGAATCAGGCAAGGTGTCCTGCTCATTCCTACACTTAAAAGCACACAGAGTCCTCACAGTCCACCGGGTGCTTGTTAGCTTATCTTTACAGAAACACATACATAAATCCACTAATGCTTTAGTCCTTTATTCCATTCGCATAAAATGACATCCTAAATTATCTAGTCAGCCCTTAAAACAAAAGCTTATCTACATGTAACGACACTAAATAATCTGAAACTTCAAGTCAACTGGGATAAAAATTTCATAGCAAAACAAGCAAAGGCATATGAATAGATCCAAACAGAAAACCAAAAAGGAAAAAGCACAAGCAACATAACAATAACAAGAAAAAAAAGGTATCATAGACCAAGAAAGAAAAATTAGTCCAGTAGTACTGGATTAAACTTAAAATTCCAAGTCCTAAGATAATGTATGTTGCTATGTGCAAACTAATGATAATGTATGTTGCTATGTGCAAACTAATAACAGTTCTAGTGTTAGGCGCTAGGATTTTGACAAGGCGAAGAGAACTTCAGGAGAAGGGTCACAATATGTGTAGCGACGGAGACAGGATACAGGCTTCAAGTCTGGGTATGTAGATCTGTACCTGAGTGTGGAATACCAGGAATCTTTTTAAAAAAAGTGTGGAATACAAGGGTGCCAACATGCCAATTTTATTACTAGTTGGGAAAAATGAGAATACATTGTGCTGGAACCGACCATCTGCTTTCATTCTCATCAGTAAAGGGGGGCATATCTTACTATAGAGATGAGGAAGTAAAACAACAGGTGTTTGCAGGATTAAACAAATGTATTGGCAAATTTGAGCCCAACCTAGTTCACTATTTATTGGTACTGAAATCAAAGGAATGATGGTGCAGGAGCATAGTACTAACCTCTTGCTCTTCACACGAGAACATACCAGCCTAGTCTTTTCCGAATACTAGTCCTCTGTTCCTACAAGCACACAGTGCAAAACTAATCAGCTAGTTCAAACAAAACTGAAACTACGCATGTAGAGAAAAAAAGAGAGGGCTGGGGATACCATCGATTGCGAATGCAACAAGTATAGATTAGGTGGATTAGGCCACAAGGACCTGGTGCAGGACCAAACATGCTGCAATCGTCAGTTGCCGGTGACCAGGTGCCACTAATGAGGTGGTACTGCACAAGATTGTGTTGTGCTGGTTCAAGACAGACAACACTGTCATCCATAGGGGCAGGCAACGCACTAGGGGCGACACTGATGCCCCTTTCTGTAATGAACAAGGTATTGCCTCCGATGCTTGTAACTGGGATACACCTTTGCATGACAAGGTCGGTGAGCTTGAAAACTGATATCTGAGACCAGGTCATATCTTTGTAACCAAGCACCAGGACATCTGAGTCACATTCTACCAGATGAACAGGCATCATGAGGTTACCATCAGGGACTGTGGCAATCAATTTAGGTGGGTGTAGCACACAACCTGAGCCCACCTCATCCTTCACAGGTGGATCAATCTGAAAAATCTCGATAACATTGCAGAATAGGACATAACCCGCCAAGTACAGCTTGCCTTGGAATGACACAGGTGCTGAAGTTCCCAGTTGGTACCTCCAGGTTGACAGAGTCCATTGCTGGTCCAGGGGGGTAGCAAAGGCTATATGGAATACCTCATGAAGTGCAAGCATAACGGTGATGGCCCCACCGCTGAAGGAAGCAGAAGCAGAGATTGACTCCGCAAGCCTTTTGATCCTGCGCGGCGCTGGCAAGCTATCCAGCAGTATGCCTAATTGCGGGAGGACGGTAGACAGCCGTGGGAGCTCCACGATGTCGCCAGTGAAGGGGTGGAGGAGGCGGACGGCGCTGTCCTGGTCCCGTAGCAGGACGAGGAGGCCGTCGGCCGAATCGACCACGCAGTGGTCGCTGAAGATAGGGAGGTGGGCGCGGACCATGCTCCCCGTGTCGAGGTTGAAGAAGAGGATGTACCCGCGCAGGTGAGGGTGGCCGGGGTGCAGGCCGTGGCCCTCGGGAAGCATCATCCAGCGGCGCGGGTGGAAGCGCGGGTCGGCGACGCCGCGACCGCGAGGGGAGGCGGTGGCGGACCGCCAGCTCCCGCAGACGGCTCGGAAGCGGACGTAGTCCAGCAGGTCGCCGGCGAGCACGCGCGACGAGACGAGGCGGATCAGGTCCTCGGGCAGTGAGGCCCAGCGCTCGGCAACGGGGGTGCCGTCGGACCCCGGTGCCGGAGGTGGCATCCTGAACCCAGCGCTCACTTGCCGATGGATTCGCAGCGGCGCGGCGCGGCTGGTTCCGGTGGCGCCCCGCACCTCGAGGACGCGCGGCGATGGGAGTGAAGAGGCGGCTTGTTCCGGTCCAATGTTTTAAAGGCGGTAAGGCGAGGCGAGGCGAGCGACCCCTTCCGGACGCCTAGGCGAATAAGGCGACATACTCCCTCCGTATAGGAAATAGAAGTCGTTTTTGGAGAAGGTTTTGGTCAAACATTGGGAACGTAAATCATGAATAACTTTTAAGTTGTTAAGTTTAAAAAAATATAAAAACCATATGAATAGATTTGTCTTGAAAAATATTTTTATAAAAGTATAAATATATCACTTTGTGATGAATATTTTTACAAAATATGAGGTCAAAGTTATACTTTGGAGACCGTGTCGTTGTCCTAAACGACTTCTATTTGCAACATGGAGGGAGTATAAACATATTAATATATAAATTTTAGAAGCAAATCGGACATAATATTGCCGATTCTCAGATGTAATACAATAATAAGTTGTGCTCTTGGACTACTAGTGCACAACGTCCATCTCTTAATGGCCATAAACTAGTCTCTAGTGACAATATTTAGCATAATAAATATTAATAGTGATGCACCGCCGCTAGCAGCCTAGCACGTAACTGAAATATCAAATCAAAGAACAACACATGCAAAGGAAGCAAAGCGGCCGACTCCATTGCGCCCATGAACCGAGCGGCGGGGGCAAAACAGAGTAGCAGCCAAGGGGGGGTGAAACAGAAGGGAGTAAAAGCAGCAAACTTTGACCTTCAGGAGGGGGGAGAGAGGATATGAAGAGGGAGAGGAAATATACAGGCAAGCAAGTGGGAGCCGAGAACAAAGTGAAAGCCGGGGGAGGGAGAGGAGACATACAGGCAAGCAAGGGGAGCTGGGAACATGAAGAGCAGGAGATCGACGAGTCTCCCAATCCCCTCGCTTCCCGTGCAGGGAATCGACGTCTTTGCTGCAGGGATGCGTGGTAACAGCAGAGAAGAAGCGGAGCCAGCAGGTGCGATGGATTTCCTCTCGGTCTCTCCTCCCCCTTCATACCCCTTTCTCTCCCAATGCCCCTCTTCTGCACGCGATTTCCTTTCCCTTCCTGGCGTGATTTCCTTTCCCTTCCTGCACGCGATTTCCTTTCCCTCGCGCGATTTCCTTCCCTTCCCTTGCGCGATTTCTTGCCTTGGCTCAACTTCGCGCGGAAGGTTGCGGGGAAGGCGCAGAAGGCCGCGGGGGAGAAACTCCCTTCCCGCGCTGGTTTCCCTGCGCACACGCAGGCGACCGCCGCAGTAAGTTGGCGACGCCGCAGACGCCTAATGCCTAAGGCGGGACGCCTTAGATGCCGAGGCGGACGCCATACGACACATCGCTAGGCGACCTCCGACGCCCAGCCCTTTTTCCTCGCTGGGACGCCTAGTCGCCGCCTAGGCGACGCCTAGGCGACGCCTTTAAAACATTGTTCCGGCCACGCCGCGGCTCGAGGACGCTAGGCAAGTGAGAAGGGTGGGAAGTAAAGTGGCGGCGGCGAAGCGATCTGGCGGCGGCATGTGAGGGGGCGCAGGAAGGAAGACGGGCTCCAATCGGTGGGATGGCGAATGCGGCAAGGGAGGAATTCTCTTCCCCGTCACAGTGAACGGACGCGTTTTAGCGGAACCCCCGACGTCACCGTTCGTCGACATTTGATCCCTCACCCAGACCAAATAGAAAGAACCGACACACTGCCACAAGAAAGAAAAATAAAAAAAATTCTCAAAAAAAAAAATGGCAAGCAGCACAGTGATCACGATCATCATCACTCTGAAATACTCACCCATCTTTAAATATCTGTTCTTGTTTACTAAGAAATATCTATCTTACATATATATTTAAAAATAATATTTATAGTATAAATTAATATCATTAGAAAGATATTTCAATCTAGTTTTTAATAAATTTATTTGGAGATTTACGTATTTTTCTACAATTGCGTTGTGGCACGCAGATCAACAAAAGTAATTATTTAGAAACGGACGGAGCTGAGTTGTAACAACCGGAGCTTTGCAGATCTCAAGCATTGGAAATCGAATCATCATTTGAAATGACAAGTGTTCAGTTCTAGTGCAAAAAAGTGGTGGTGTGAGCATGTGACACAAGAGAGATAAAATAAAGGTAGTGAACCAACACAAACCTAATTACTAAGCTCATGTTTAGATATATATTTAGATTTAACAAGTATAAACCCTATATAAATCTAAAACTAAGTTATACATGATCCAATGAGCATGAAATTTTTACTATAGTTCAAGCATACAATAATTAGGTCACCATAAAAATTTCACCACAATTAGACCACAAAACTGTCATTATGAATTATTTTAATTAATTATAGAAAAGCATAAATATAAATTCTACAATAAAAAGCTGTGTACTAAAGTATATCATATTATATATTCACTGTGTAGATCTACTCACGTGGAGTCCAACAAAATTAGATTTTCTATTTCATGTTTTTTTTAATTTATTTTGATTTTTTAAAGATTTAGACAAAGTAAAAAAAAAAGATAAAACCGCTTTCAAAACGACTCAGGAAGATAAAACACATGGTTTGAAAAGTTATGAGAGGCGATTTGTCTGGTTTTGAAGAAAAACGAACTTTCACAAAAGTTGGAGGAGAAAAAGTAGACATTTTTTTCATTTTTGTTTTGTCTTTTTTAATTTTCTTTCATGGCCCACCGATGTTCTCACGATTGGGCCACAAACGGGCCAAGGCCGCTATTGCTGTGCGCGGCTAGGCCTACGTTTGGTGGATTGTTAGCATGGACAGGCCTATTGTCCACGATATATAAAATCTGAAGTGGAACAAAAATACAGGAGAGAATTAGCTCTATGCTTCAGAACAAAAATGCCGCTTGTTTCTATGACTCTTTTTTTTTTGTTTCTATGACTCTTTTTTGTTTGAATTTTGCTCTATAGCCTTGAAATGAATTTTGATTAGTTATATGACTTTCTGTCAAGTCCATTAGAGTAGTCTGTTAGTTTGCCCTCTAGTTGATACGCGAAGACTAAAATACCCTCTGTGTGTGTGGGAGCCTATCTAGATGAAAGTCGCAACTCGCATGGAGTTCCTACCGTCTTCCCCGGCTCGAACAGGATGGGGTGCGGGTGCAGGGCGGCGCTCGCACCGCCTCAGCAGGCCCTAGCCTGGGCGCCTTTGTCCATGGGTGGCCGAAGGGATCTCCGGCCTCGAATCTGCCGGCCCGTACGATGCCCCCAACCCGGCGCGGTGACCTCCAGTAGCGGCCACCCCGAGTCCCCGACGGCCTACTAGGGGCCAGCTCGGTGGCCATCCAGGTGTCTAGCCAGACAGGTAGCAGGCGGAAATCATCCGGTCCGAACATTCGGACCGGAGCCTCCGTCCGAACGGGGAAACGAGGGAGCCGCGCGCCGAACGGAAAGCGCGGGAGCTGCGGATGTGCTGCGTGCGTGTCTGGCCCACGATGCGGCCGGCCCACGATGATGCTGCGGGCGTGCGTTTCTTGTTTCACTCGATAGTTATCCGATGCTTCAGTTTTTTAATTTTCTTTTCTTGTTTCATTTTTTTTCATTTTGATTTTTCTTTCTTTCTTGTTTCGTTTATTTTTATTATTTTTTCATTTACATCACGGAAACAGGTATGTGATGCTTCTTTTTTTTAATTTCTTCTTTCTTTTTTTTTTTTTTTTCTTTTTATTATTTTATTTCCTTGTTTCTATTTATTCTTTTATTTTGCATTTGCAGTTTTCTATGTTTTCCATTCTTATTTTATCTTTTTATTCTTTTCTTATTTATGTTTACCTTATATTTTCTTTTTCCTTTTGATGCTGTTTTTATTTTTTTCATGCTTCTATTTATTCGTCCTTTTTTTTTTCTTTTTTAAGTTTTCTATGTTTTCATTCTTATTTTATTTTTTTATTTCTTTTTAGTTTATTTTACCTCTTCCTTTATTGTTTTTTATGTTGGTCATGTGATGCTTAATTTTTTTCTTTTCTTTTTTATTTTCTCTTTTGATATCTTTTTTTATGTTAGCCTACACGCTACACGCATTACCACGGTCGGTCATCCTTCATTTAGCGAATAGTCGGATTATACGTCTAATTAAATGGGCCAAAAAGCGGACTACACGGGATTAAATGGCCTACACGGCCAATGTTGGCATTTCTAACGTCACTACAATAAATCTTAAATCCCTATCCCAAGCAATGACGCTAAAAATATTGGTATTAATTAACTTACCTTTAGCAACTAGCCACTAGTCTCTTTATCCTTACTGCTAACTGTGAAACTAGGTTGTCATCCCCAATTGTAAAGCTAAAAATAAATATTGGTACTAATTCTTATCATTTTATGTGATTAGGCAGAAATAAATAAAAAAATATAAACTAAGGATGATTCTGCAAGCGGACAGATAATTATACCATTGTAGCATTTTACCTAGAGTATTACCATGTTGTCATTTATATTCTACCACTGGGAAGGCATTGCTAAGAAGCTACTTTATAGTATTGATAATATGTGTATAATATATGCATTGAATAGACGATGTAACCAATGTCATACACTCTACTCATAACAGGAGTAAATCACAAGATAAATAATATAATAAATATTAATGATAATAATAATGAGCCATTGATCAGTCATCTCCTAATGATACTAATTTATCATAGCACTCTAATCATATCAACGTTGTCTAATCAATTAATAGAGAAATAATTCCTAAGTATTTAACTATATGTCAAAGCTACGTCAACTAGTGCAAGTACATCTAGTAATCATTGTCAAGTAATACTACCATAATTCCCAAACACATCAAAGTAATGTACAGGAAAAGATGAGTACAGGAACCTCATGTGTATAAATACACTCTTAACCTGACAATCCCACTCTACCAATCCACCGTACGGGGGAATGCCTACAAAGGACTCAATGGATCTGTCACATCCACGATCTACCTCACTACCCGGCACGACTGGGGATATCCGTAGACAAGCAAAACATCTAGACACCATGTCTACATATTGCCTACCACTCACCATATGATCAACTAGATGAGCGCTATACGAACCAGTGCATGAATATAATAGCAAATCAGCTAAACTAGATGTATTAAAGTAGACATTGAACATAATAATTAAACTAAGATAAAGAACAATATTGCTAGTAAATTTCATACAAACGCAGAGATAATACAATAAAAAAGAAAAAAGCAAAAGAACTATACCAGACTCTTCTCTTCTTGACAACTTTCGAAATCCAAGACTGATTAACACGTCTTGACTCCCTCTACTCTAGATCTAACTAGGCTAAACTATGAACTAGAAGGCTATGAGGAACTAGAACTTGAAGCTCTAGATGACTTGATCTTCAACTGGCTCTACCTTGAATGACTTGAATGAGGTATTGAATGAATTGAATAAATTAAGGTTTTCTGGGGGGGTCTGGCTCCGCTTATATAGCCCGGTGGGATGCACGACAGCCGTTTGATCAAACTGACTTCACATAGGGCTGAGATTGATCCTCAAAGGCGGTGGAGGAACATTCCAGAAGATGGGAGGTGGACCCCACAGGGGGTGCCGACCTAGCCTAGGCGAGTGGGGCCGGTCGGCCCTACCCGGGCGGCGGCCCTATCTCCCTTTCGCTCTGGTGTCTTCTGGATCCTTCTAGAGTAGTTTGGCGTATTCCTGAGTTGCGGATAATTCCGTAGTGTAGATTTATAGTTATGCCCCTTTTTGACGTTTTCTGGATTAGTCCCTGGAAATTGGTAAATCACTAAAACTTGTGGAAATTGTTAGATAAAACCCTAGCCTTCTAGGTATTGATGTGTGTTTCATGCCCTTCTGATATATAAAATATTGACGCTATCCACCGTCAATAGCCAATATAGTTGACTATTGAGTAGCGTTAACACGTTGTGTAAATGGCCTACATGGCCATGTAGACGAACAGGGATATATATAGATGTTCTATGATATTTTTATGTTCCGTAATATACATATGATGTTCTATAATGTTTTTTTAATGTTCATTTGGTATATATATGATATTTTTTAATATTTTTTAATGTTTATGAAGTACACATATGATGTTCTATAGTGTTTTTTGTGATGTTCACATGATATATATATATATATATATATATATATATATATATATATATATTTATATATATATATGATGTTCTATAATATTTTTTTATGTTCATGTAGTATGCATATGATTGTTATATAATTAACGATGTTTTATGGTGTGCTTAGCGATATTCACATAGTGTACATGTGATATTCTATAGTATATATTTTATAATGATTGAAAAGTATCCATGTAATATTTTTTGAAAAGTTCTCAAATATGTTTTTATTGTTTCTTATGCTTCACTCTAGTTTTAATATTATTTATTTATGTTTGTATTTTATTTATTTATTTTCATATATATTATAATACCAACATCATAAGTTCACATGGTCTAGATGTGATGTTCGCGTGATTCTTTTTCATATGTTCACGTGGTCTAGATGTGATGTTCTAGATGTATTTTTTGAGGTTCATGTAATATAAATATGATGTTCGGCTAATATATAATGACGTTCTATGATGCATTCTGTGTGTTCATGTATTTTTTATTTTTCTATTTTTACTTTATTTAAGTCTTTAATGTTCAATTTTTATTTTCTATATTCCGTGAGATGCTATGTTCATATTCTATAGATCTGACGTTCTACAATATTTTTATTGTGATGTTCATGTGGTACAGATGTGATGTTCTAATATGTATTTTGTGATGTTCACATAATATAAATATGATGTTCCATGATTTTTTAAAATGTGTTCACGTGGTATAGATGTGATGTTCTAGATGTATTTTTTAATGTTAGGTAGTATAAATGCGATGTTCGCGTAGTATATAATGATATTCTATAATATATTCTATGTGTCCATGTAGTGTACATGTGCTGTTCCTATTATATTTTTTTTGTTTTATGGTGTATTTAATAATATTCAGTTAGTATACATATAATGTTCTATCGTATATTTTTAATATGTTTGAAAAGTACCCATGTGATATTATTTTAATTTTTTTTTCTCTATTATGTGTTTTTCCTTATGCTTCACTCCAAATTTTATTATTTTTATTTTTATATATCTATTTATTTAATTAGTATATGTATATGATAATACTAATTTCATGTTCTTCTAACAAAGACCGATGAACATAGCTTATTATAAAACCATTCATTCATTTTTTTCTCTATTTTTATAGATATTATAATACCATTCACATGGACCTATATTTTCTAAATCTAAAATACTATTCTCTTTAACTTAAAATACAGTATTTGGTTTATGATGATGGAACATTTGTCCAATAAAAGACGAAACATTTTATCATAGACCTAGAACATCAATGCACTTAATAAAAAATTATTTTATCGTTATGAGATAAATGTTCGTTAATAAAATTGAATCTAAATATATTCATGTGTGGACTTGTTTTGAAGAGTTTATTGCAAGCAATAAGATGGTGAAATCATATTTTAATTTCGATACATGTGTTATTCTGTGATATTTTTTGTGATGTTCACTTAGTATACTTGTGATGTTCTATAATGTACTTAGTCATGTTCACGTAATATATATGCTTTGTCTTATAACTAGAATCTAAACGGAGAATATGTTTTTTCAAAATGAAATGTTATTTTTCTAAACTTAGAACATTGCTTTTACTCACTAAATAATATTTTATCTTCACAAGATAAATGTTTATAAAATTTTATGTAAATATATACGTGTGGAATCTTGTTTTAAATGATTTATTGCAAGAAACAAGATATTGTAATCAGAATTTAATTAGGATGTTCGGTCTAGCAGTTATGACTTTTTAAAATCTTCATCCAATGGCTTACGTAAGCATATTGTTTTTACAAAATTCTTTATTTTCGGAAGCATGTACAGGAGCAATTTTCAATAAAAGTATGAATACAAAAATTTATCCGTCGCATGCATGGCTCCGCCGTGGGCCAGCTGTAGAAGCGGGGTCGCCCGCGCTGGCGCGCACTTGTAACTGATGGGAGCGGCGTGAAAATTTTCGCGGGAAAATTTGCCAAACGGAGGTTACCATCCGAACAGCCGGACAGCGAGCAGCACGGTGTGGCTCTCTCGAGGCCGCGACCAACCCGGCAAGGCTGCTGTCTCGAGTCTCGATCTCTTGCTGCTTGTTTCGTCTGGAGACCGGTCTCCAGCCCTTTGCGGTGCGATAGGCATAGTGCAGGAGGGAGCGGTGCTTCTGGCGCTAGTGGGAACAAAGCTGGCTAAGGCATACTGGTGTGCCACGCGTTCACGGTGGCGACGCTGCTCATGGTCGATGCTGCAACCTTGGTCATGAGCCGTTGCAGATGGTGCTGCTGGGGCATGGCAACTGGAAAACAGCAGCATCAGCCATCAGGTTTGTCTTCTGATGCGTCATGCGTGGAATCAAAATCCAAATCAGGATGCCTTTTACAGCATAACGGAGCCGTGAAAGGTCACGAGGAATGCTTATGCGTGCTGGCAGGCGCAGAGTTCTCCAGCAGGCCTTTAGAGTTTGCTATTTCATTCGTTGTGTATGTGCAAAATATGTTCTATGTACTTCTGAAAACTTTTTTTTGAAGAATCTACTTATGAAAACTTGTGTACTCTGAATCAAGTTAAAGCTGCATTTTTCCTATTAATGCGCAAAGTTTCATCCCATTCTCGCTCATAAATTTGGCTTATTTCACCAAATTTCGGTTGTTAGTTTGAATTGGTTTGACATATTTTTGTACTGAGAAATCTAAAAAAATTGGCAAAAATCATGAAAATCATTCCTATCGCTGAGGTCCGATATTTTTTGAAATATATACTGATATGTATGAAATTATTTGCTTCATATTGTTCTAGATATACAATAAACAAACAGAAGTCTATTTTTTGGTAGGGGTAAAACAGTCTTTTTTACCATACACTTAACACCGCTATGTGCCCAAAACAGAGAGAAGGCCATACAGCTAATCAAAATTTGTTTTGAGGCCATAGAACAAAGTTCAAAGAAAAAAGATCATATAAGCAAGAGGCATTTTTTTCAGGGCCATACAACTAATTCTATCAAAATACAATCGTGTGTACCCGATTAATTGGTCTGTGTGCTTCTTAGAAATCACCGGGTCTTAGGTTTGATTACCTTTAAGTATTTTTCTCTTTTCCCTGCATTATTCTGTTTATTTCTACAAACAAGTTCACAGCATAGTGGTAAGTCACTCTCTTACTCTTGGAGAGGTCATATAATCCTTTTGGCAAGTCTTTTTAATTTTTTTTTCTGTACGTTTTTATTTTATTTTATTTGTTGATTGATATTTTGAATCGTTCTTAGCATGTTTTTTCTATTCTTTTTGGCTGGTTGTATTTCTTTTTTCTGGACGTTTTTTTATTCATTATTTTTGCTGTTCCTTTTATTTCTGGACGCCAATATAGTGTGCATAGGCAGAATGATCGGTTTTGATTCATGTTCTGAGGGGCCGACAACGTAGCTGTGGGGAGATGAAATTTTGAGCAGGATGCTGGCCACGCCAACTGGACACAGGATGCTGGGTCACGCCGACTGAATGGGGCATGCCGTGGGCAGCATTAAATTAAATAAATACAAGTATTTAAGGCCACATTTAGTCAGATATAACTAGTAGCTCAATGGTAAGGCATGTTGCTAGTTTGCTGTATATTTTTTTTTTTTGTTCCCATCCGCACCGTATATATGCAAAACATTTTTAGTTTGCTATATATACCGTATACATGTAACAAAGTAACAAAATTATTTAGTTCAAATAATTTAACAAATCATTTTTTGTTTGATTCTTTTTCAATCACATTCTGTATTTTTCTTTGAACTACATATATTATAGCAGTCCTATTGTTTTGGGCTCACTAAAGTATGACAAATTTAAAACCATACATTGTAATGATCTGGATAAACCGTCACAAGTTAGCGAGCCAGGAATATCCACTGGTGCACGTTCATGACGGAAAAAATTATCATCACAGATTACGTCCGTCATTGATGTTTTGTAAATTTATCATCGAGAATCCATCACGGATTAACAAGTTCCTTGTAGTGTGTATGGAGTATTCCTCGCCACCTGCATCTCAATCAAAAGGCGCCCAGGTACATCTAGGGACACTCGATCCTTAAGACCCGAGGCGCCAACCCCATCTCCCAAACTGACTACCTCCATGTCAACCTCAAGGCCGACAAGTCCATCGGGGCCCAACTCGACAAAGGAATTAGTTACTCCCTCCGTCTCACAAATAAATGAACGTTTTTGACTTTCATAATTCATGTTTGACCATTCGTCTTATTTAAATTTTTTATACAAATCATAAGATAAATAAATCATTATGAAAGTATCTCTAATGACAAAAATAAGTCATAAAAAATAATTAGAAAATTTTAAATTTTTTTTTAAATAAGACGAGCAGTCAAATAGAAAACGAAAGTCAAAGATGTTCATTTATTTGCGAGACGGAGGGAGTAGGTGGCAAGAGTTGGCCACCCTCCATGTGAACAGAGCAGAGGCGGTGTCTCACCTCCGCACACTGGCCAATTTCCGACTAGCTGGTGTCGGCAAGGACGCGGCCCTGAAGCGGTCTCTGGCCTTCTTCATTTTGATGGTCTCTAAAGTGGAGCGCTTCGTTCCCATACGGTCTGCAGTAGTCGCCGTCTGGCTGGACAAGAATGCTCACCTGCTCCCATTAAATACTCTAGTAAAGCTTGAAGTCAAGTGGAAGGAGTTTTCGTGCGGCCTCCTCGGCTGGGAAAAACTCGTTGCGGCCCCAGCGGCTTGGGGGAAGATCAAGGAAGACAATGAAATTAGGCCGTTCAGTGTGGACAGCGCCAATGCCCTTTCCAAAGTCAAACCATTGCTTCAGCCAACCAGATGTAGAAGGTCTGATATACTAGTACTGACTCTCGTTGTGTGTTGTGCCCTGTAGTGACTATGTGCCATGCTATATTGCTATGCCTGTGATTCTGATGATGAGATGAATAAAATAGTGAGTGTGCCTACATGTTGTGAGCATCTATATTGTACTATGTAATTCTTAAAAAAAATTATTGACTTACTGTGTGTGCTATGCTATATTGCTGTGTTATATTGACTATGATGATGATATGCCTCTGACTTTGAAATTTACTAATGCTATTAAATGTATTACTACTACTACTACTAGTGCTGTTATATGTACTACTACTTTATACGCACTGTATATATATACTCCCTCCGTCCTAAAATAAGTGTCACTTTCGCTTCCCAAGAAATGACTGCTGGCAATTTTTATAAATAATAAATATTATCGATCAGTATCATAATTAGTATCATCGAAAAGATCTTTGAATTTAGTTTTTTAATAAATTTATTTGGATATATAAATATTGTACGTATTTTCTATAAATAAAGTCAAACTTGTGGCACGAAAACTGAAAACGACACTTATTTTGGAATGGAGGGAGTATGCAGGTATAGTGTCATGTCTCTTCTGTAAACAGTTGGTCTCATTCACAGTGGTTCTCGGCTCCGACAGCTTCATCCCATCACAATATATTAACGGTTCCTTGTCTTCATCTCCACAAAACTTGCAATTTCTGCTAATACACCCCACCGGTGTGGCAATGATCCATGGCAACATATTACATCTGATAGATGAAGGTCAAATTAATTCCCTAAACCAACCATTCACATGTCACTTTCTACAAATACCTCTACAACTTAGCTCGACACACCTTTCCTTATTTATTTAAGGTATAGTAATATTTAAGGGGTGTTTTGGTGGACTACATACCAAATTTTAGTCAGAGGCGAAATCAGAACTTTGGATTAAGGGGACCGGATAATATAACAACACCTTGTAAATATGACAAATATATATAACAAGTGCATGTCTAATAGCTTTTCAATATTTTTACATATATATTTAGTATTCATAGTGAAAAATACAATATTATAAAAAGGAAAACAATATTTTTATTTGCTATGTAATTAATTTTTACACATATTAAAAGAATTTCATTGTTCTTGGGAGCACGACCCCTGCTGGCCCCGATTTCGCCTCTGATTTTAGTTTATGTTTTGGATGCCAAATAAAAGGCCTAACAAAAACTAATTGTTCAATGGAAAAACATGTAGGGGTCCCAACACGTCAATTTCATTAATCATGTGTGACAATGGTCACTTCGTGCTGGAACAACCATTTTCCATTTCCAAGGCAGACAAAGTTTCTACCCCATAACTTATTTATAATTTGAGGTATAAATTGAGGATTTTGATCCAATTCACAACTAAGCAGCAACATGGGAACTAAAGTAAGAATTCTTAGACTTTATTTAGTGTTACTTGGATTTGAATTAGGGCATATCATACTCTAACCAACAAGTAAAAACAACTTATGTAGGATTAAACAAATATATATTGGTAAATTCTACACCAAACTATGTGTTGGTAACTAAAACAAAGGAATGATGTAGGAGTGTGGTATTAGCCTTCTTGCTCTTCATGCTGGACCATATGAAACTGATGTATACTTTTTTGAATACTTGTCCTTTGTTCCTACAAGCACATAACGCAAAGCAGATTAGCTAGCACAAAAATGAATAATTATGCAAAACGGTGTAGTGAAATGGGAGTGGGGATGGATACCATCTATTGTGCATGCGGCAGTTGAAGATAAGGCACAGGTGCTAACTTCTGCTCACTTTGGGAACATCTACCATAGGACAAAAATAGGCACATTTAGTTATTTATAGATAGAACGAAACCAGACTATCCCAGCAATTTAGATATGCCATATCCCATATGTACAGACTGTACATTGTACTTTAGTAAATATAGACAAGTTCCCCCTTTTTTATCCAACCGATGTCATTCATTCTTTCTTTCTTACTTGCTTTGAATTCTTAGCACTAAAAAATAAATAAAATTACCCAAGCATCTAGCTGCTACTAAGAAAGAATAGTCACTTCGTTTTCCATTTGTCTTGTAACTATTTAGTGTAAAACTGTAAATTAACATTGAGTTTGCTATATATGATTCCACCACCGTAGGTACTTAAAAAAGTAAGGTTTATAGGAGAGACAAATTTTTCGATGACAAAACGCCTAATGACATATAAGGATTAAAAATATCGTAATTTCAAGACAGCTAATTGGTACAAATGCATCAGGGGTTTAAACAGCAACATTAAGCTATTGAACTATAAAACAAAGGTAACTTGCCTCTTAAAGTTGGTATTCCATCAAATATTGTGAGTATTTGTTCCACATTATTGAGCATCAATGGGGACAATCAATAATGCATTTTGTTAGTGTTTTAGGGCCTATGCCCCCAGTCTTTTAGCATTAAGCAAAAGACAGTTTAACCGTTTACAGCATAAGGGTATTGGCATACTAACCCGAGCAATTAAGCATAAAGGACCATTTAACCAATAAACTCCAAGAGCAAAACAGGACAGAACTTCTAATCCAACGAAGAAAACAAAAGGCAGGAGCCTACCGTGGAAGCCAACTTCAAACTTGAGGAAATCCATTGCAGCCACCAGAATCGTCAAAGCTTCTGTATCACACCACAACAATCTTCAGAACATGAAAGTCTTCCTCTGTCCAAACAATCTTGGACATGTTTCCAGTTGGGCTTCAATACCGAGTCACAAAGGTAGCCACAGAACTTGACCAGCTAAAACCTTGATTTCCCCAATTTTGGCTTGCAAAGAAGCTCTCTTCTCCTCCGGACACAGGATCAGCCAATTCTGTGAAAAAGCCACCACTTTGTGAAGGTGCATATCCGTCACTGCAACTGGTTCTTTGAAAAAACAAACAAAAAAAAATTTCCAAGTTTCCAAAGTGACCAAACACTACCGGATTCACCTTCTTTGCCGACTGTTCCATGCACTTGGCAAAGCCCATATTACACTCAGCAAAGGCTTTGCCGAGTATTGCACTCGGCAAAGAACCCGTCGGCAAAGACCTCTTTGCCAAGTGTTTTTTTTGAGCACCCGAAAATAATAGCAAAAAAAAAAAAATTAATCGGAGAAGGGCCCCACCGACCAGCGCTCATTCATCTCTATCCAGTGAGATTTTTGTGGCATTTTGTGAGACTTCGTGTCCAAAGGATTCGAACTCATGACCTCTCCCTCACGCAAAACCTCCCCTGCCACTGCACTATACACTCACATGTGTTTATATTCCGTTTGGGTTCCCTAAATATTATGCAAAATCGAGTGAAAATTACTTATTTGAGGCTCTAAATGAATTCAAATAAAAAACTTATCAACTACAAAATTTCATAACTTTTTGAGATCTACAATTTTTATTTAAGGAGTTTATCCATCCGAGTTCGTTTATAAAATTTGAATTTTAAATTTGAGCGGATTCGGATACGGTTCAAGATGACAAAATGAATTCAAATGAAAAAAGTTGCCAACTACAAAGTTTCATAACTTTTCGAGATCTATAACTTTTATTTTAGGTATTTCCCATCCGAGATAAGATTTGTGAATAAATTTAATTTTACTTTGTCAAATTAAGGAATGGTCAAAATAAAAGTTGTAGATCTTAAAAAAGTTATACAACTTTGTAGTTGAAATTTTTTATTTAAATTAATTTACTATTCCAAAATATACTCTGAACGTGTCTTTGCCGAGTGTCAAAAAATAGCACTTTCGGCAAAGAAGCTTCTTTGCCGAGTGCCAAAAAAGCACTCGGCAAAAGAACTCGTGCCGAGTGTTTTTTTTGGCACGGCAAAGAACTTCTTTGCCGAGTGTTTTTTTTTTTTTGCCGAGTGTTTTTCCTTTGGCGCTCGGCAAAAGCTCTTTGCCGAGTGTCTGAAAAACAACACTCGGCAAAGCAATCGGCACTCGGCAAAGAGCCGGATTCCGGTAGTGAAAAGGCTGCAGAGGTAAACATATTTAAACACCTTTTTTTTTAACTCAACCAAAACCTCCCCTACTGCATCTAGAGAACGTCCTAATTGAACCTTAAAAACTTTGGAAAGACATAACCACATCTGTTTAGCAACCGCACATTCAAAGAATAAATGGTTCACTTGATTCCTTTTCATTACAGAATAGACAGAGATCATCTTCCAATTTCCTTCTTTTCCATAAATTATCCCTAGTTAATGGCTTGTTTTTTGTCAGAAGCCATAAGAAATAGTGTACTCTAGGTGGACTTTTGATATCCCAGATAGAGGAGATCAGAATAGGTTGCACTGCTCTGAAATTGATGATCTCATACAAAGACTGAACAGAGTATACTCCACCTGAAGTAAACTTCAAAATTAAAGCATCATCACTGTGCTCAAAAGAGATAGTTGAGGCTAGCTGATACACCACCTCCCACATATGAAAAAGCCTCTCATCTACTGTTCTCCGAAAGGTACATTTCAAATTCACTCCATTCCATAACTCAGCTAAAGTTTTATTCTTTTCATTCACTAACCTATACAACTCCCGATATTGCATAGCAAGGCTAGAGAAGGCCAGCCAATTGTCATCCCAAAAACACACCTTCTTACCATTACCTATTTTCCAAAAGTAGCCAATCTTGGCTGCCTGGATTGACCACATGAAGCCTTTGAAAAATTTCAGAGGCCCTTCCTGCTTTTGAGTGGAAAATATTAGGCTTACAGGTATATATTTGTTACCTATAAGCTGTTTCCACAACTTATCAACAATACATAAATCCATTTAGCACAATCACTGATTGAACTTACTGTATATACTTCTGTTGATCATGATAACTTTCAGTGCACAACTCAACTGTGAATTCATTAACTAAAAGTATACACAATTAACCATGGAATGGATGATCAATTCACAAATTTAAAAAATAACAATTCATAAAGCTTATCGTGGACCCTTGAAAAGTTAGAAAACCTTATTAGACACAACAAACTAGCAGATTACTAGCTAATTATGGCAAGAGATAAAATTTACTTTACACGAAAAAAATCTAGTAGCAGCACCACACAGCTTGCAAGGCCCCAACTGGAAGAGAAAACTGCATCTATAGTCCCCATATATTTAATTTCCCTTTAGGGACACCTCAAGCTGTTCCAATCTCCGAGCAAGGTCATGCTTCCCACAATGTCGAAGCCCATCAACTACAACATTAAAGGTCGGTGCCCAGGGTGTGAACCCTGCGTCGCTCATCTCAACGAGGTAGTTTGCAGCCTCCACAAACCGACCGCCCCTCACACACATTTTGACAAGCATCACATACACAGGGCGATTCGGTGGGTGCCCCTTCATCTTCATATCACCAAAGAAGGCGAAAGCATCTGCGAAGCGCCCTACCTTACAAAGCGCCTTGATGATTGCTGCATAGAGACTCGGGAATGGACGATGTCCATCCTCGACAGCCGCATAAAACAACCGTAATGCCTCCTCAATTTTCCCAACCTTGGCCACAGTTATATGATTTCCTGTGGATTCAAACCCTATAGGAATGAAAGAAGATGCCATCTCAAATCCTACATTTTTTCTATGGCAAAATATTCAATTTGGCCCCTCAACTATCGTGCAAGGCTCAATTTAGCCCCGAACCATCAAAGCGTCCACTTTGGCTCTTGATCTTTTTATTTCAGATTCAATCTCACCCATTCACCACGATTGCTCGCCACGTGGACAGAGGGTAAGCAAAAAAGTCAAATTTGCCCCTCCTTGTTTTCTTTTACCTCCTGGCCGCTCATGGTGTTTGTCTTATTTCCGTTTCTCTCCGTACACATAAATCTAACCATAACGCCTCCACAGTTACCACAGAGTAGGAAGAAGAGATAAACTGATTGTGTAATCTCATTTATTATAGACTTTAGGTTTCATAGAAAAGAGGTATATAAAGGTTTGGCGTTGGTGTCTGCCATTTTTTTTAGGAACTATGTCTTCCACATTTCCATTATTTGAACTAACTGGAAATGTGGAGCAGTTTAAGAGTTCCATAATACAAAACATAGAATGAAACTTGCTACTGAACCTATCAGTTCGCTGGATCTGGTGTTGCTATGGCCAGTTTCATTCGATGCCTCTTAGAATGCCTTTTAGTTTTACTTTAGAAGAGTGGCTAGAAAGAATTTTTGAGATTTTTTATCTGTGAAGATCTTTCTTTTATTTTCACTGTAACCCATTTGCTTATTAGGCGTCATTCCTACCTGTTTTTTTTGAGTCAGTCAGGTCAAGCATCGGCTATCTATATTTTTCAGTTCAGCACAGACAACAGGTCCCACTTCTCTTGACTTGCTGTGTTTGGCAGGTAGCTTTGTTGCCTTCTAATGGTTCAGCACTAGGTTCAGAAAGTTCAGTTCATTCTTGCAGCTTTTACTCAGGTAAGATAATTACTGGTCTGTTTCTGAAAGCTTATCAGTAACCTATGTGGTTGCATGTGTTTTTGTGGGGAGTCAAACCATATTTCATTTTGTCACTATCGTGTACCTTTCATCTCAAGAACTGAAGATTGTGTAATCCAGGAACTTGGTGAATATCTTTTTAATTCACAGAATACTAAATAGGTTCATTCATGGTTCACTGGTTTCTCCTTTCCTTTACTTTTCTTCCCTGACCATGTGCCACTTGATAGACTCTTTGCCTTATGCCAGGCAAGCTGCCCCCTCTGTCGTGCTGCAGATCGTTTGATGTGGTGCAGACATGAATTTTATGTGGGTGCATCCATTTTTAAACATTTTTTAGCAGATTAGACGCATATACGAAAATATACAATGGTGTCATCATGCTGAATTTTATATAATATCAAATAGCAATGAAATACTAGGTCAAGCTGGATCATTCATTACAACTGATGCACTACTTTGATAAGTCTTAGATCTGATCAGTCCATGCTGTTGCCTGCAGGGTGTACTAATTTAGTTTAATTCAAAACATTATCGGATCTTAATTTTTCTGAATTTGCATCACTACAGTAGATTATTCAGATTTCTGAATTATTGTGCTGTCTCCCTGCAATGTAACAAGCAAGGTATACAAATTCCAGTTGGGCATGAATACATGTACTAAGAACCAATTAGCTTGCAGCTACTCCAGTGAATGGATCTGGTTCTTCAAAATGGATCTCTAAAGTTTGTGTTGAAAGTTAAACATGAACCATCTAAGCAAGCAAGATATCCTCTGACACAAACTAGAATTTGCTTAAGATACAGATGTAGAGATTATAAATGGTTCATTTTTTCTGCGTACATTGCAAGCAAGATATCCTATGACTATATATGTAAACTTGGCCTAACTTATATCCTCATGATTTGTTTTGCAAGCAGTATAACACACGCTCATACATATGTTATCGTAGTATATATGTTCCCGTCGCAACACACAGGCATTTATCTAGTTGCTATATATGTTTCGTTAAAAAGAAAGAACATTTATTAGTATTGAGCATGGATAGCTAGCTACATCATGATGCCCTTTTATTTATTATTATACTACATACATGCCGCAGATGTACATCATTGCGTCCTTATTTATGTACATCGTTCAGGAGTGTAGCTGGTATGCCCGTGGCATGCATTATTCATTATACATACATAGGCATACATCCATGCATGCGTGGACACACACACACATAGAGACATAACATACAGTACATAAAGGGGCTGGGTGCACGGTGACTCGATCAAATGATAAATGGTTGCCACAGCTGGCTAGCTTCTCCTGAGAATCCATTCAAGATGATCTGGAAGCCGGTTGAGGCAGATCCCTTGGCGTCCATGACAAGTTGAGAGAGTGGGTTAACAATGGTCCCATCGTTTGCGAATAGCCATCGCTGCAGAGAAGAGTTAGGGTCACAGTTCACAACCCTCAGAGGTAGGTCAACCCTTGGAGGCGCGAGGCAGCTGCTCCTCCTCTGCTGAGGTCGTATGGAGCCATCCGGGTAGAGAGCCCATGCTTGATCCGCGGCGGCGTCAATGCATCCCCTTAGCTGGACATTCCCAGCTCCATTCGCCTGCAAACATAGGTCCAAAATGCCCACGATTGGCCCCGCAGCAGGCGGCGCTGCTGCAGTGCTGGTAGGACGCCATGACTGGCCCGGAGTGTACCTGTTCTCCTGGATTGACAGTGTGGTGCCACTGGCCGATGAACCTGCGGCCAATACGAGGCCTCCTGCAACTGCTCCTGATAGAATTGTTCCATTGACCCAAACTCTCCAAGTGAACACATCGATCGCCGGACGGCAGTCGTAGATCATGATGTAGTTGCCGGTTGGGGTGCCGTAGTTCGCCGCCATGCACTTGCCCTTGGAGCGGATGGTGCCGTCTCTTTTGAACATCCACAGCTGGTTCTCGTTGTTGGATGACCTGCAGGGCCACAGCTGAATTGGGT
The DNA here is from genome assembly GCA_015844335.1 of Chrysopogon serrulatus. Classification (NCBI taxonomy): domain Eukaryota; kingdom Viridiplantae; phylum Streptophyta; class Magnoliopsida; order Poales; family Poaceae; genus Chrysopogon; species Chrysopogon serrulatus. The sequence continues at coordinate 137,428 of JADLZL010002011.1, forward strand.
TCCCGTTGCTGTAGTTTCCGTTCCTCACGTCCACGCAGAGGCCGCCTGGTCCGACGATCTGCCTTGTGGGCTCAGGGATAGGAGGGCAAGTATCAGGGCCGCTGTGCTTCAAAAGAAGAAGATGGTCTGGACCAGAGAGCTGAGATGAAGCTGGTGGGTTGCAAACAAAGAGCATGAGAGACATGAGGCTAGTCATCTGCGCCGCATTGTCCACTTCAACAAATAAGCCATTAAGATCTCGAAGCCGAATTGCGCGGGCGAACATGCCTTGATTCGACTGCTGAATCGCTGTCGACAGTTCGCCCCAGCTGGTCTCAAGTTCAGTTATGCTAGCATGTGGTGCCGAATCCTCGTTGAGCCGGATCCTGTTGGGAAACGCGCTGCCTCTGAAACCATCTGGATAACTACCAGGAACGCACGAGCCAAGCTGCCGGCATCTTGGTCCTCATCATCACCAGGACGAGGATTAGCAAACTCATACATCGCCGAGATGGATTGGTCCAAGGCACTAGGTCCCAGAGTTAGGTTTTCTCTGTTACGGTCTGCAGCCCTTTGGAGGTCACTGTAGCTGCCAGTAAAGCCGAGCGTGCTGCGTTGGGTCCCTTGGAAAAGGTTCAGATTTGCATCTTCTGCATCAGCGTTATCAGGCCTTAAGAAAATGGAATAACCTCCGGCACGATAGCCGACCACATAGACATTGATGACATCCAGTGCCAACGTCACAGTCATCTCACCATAATTTGATAGCTCAACCAGAACAAACCTCTGTGACATTTCTACATTGGCACGGCTACGCAGAAGTGGTATTTCGTACCTATCTTCAGGGCCCCGTAATCTGTCGCGAAGGTCAGCAATGAAGTTTCTATAGCTCCTAGGACTCAGTCCAACAGTGGATAGTGGCACTGTCGGATAGTTGTAACTGAGGAGTCTCCACTTATCTTCTGGAACTGTTCCCGATGGCCATGTCAATTTTGACGCACAGCACAGCTTTGCGCACACCACCACCAACACCACCCAAATACGTAGTGGGCCTCGACTCATTGCTAATCGATGTTTCACCTTTCCTTCAAAACAAAAAGAGAAAAGGTTCAACATTTTGCACAAGAAATGCGTAACAGCACAATAAGCACGAAACTACTCAAATCCTACTTGCCAAGCATTCACTTGATTATTTATCCTTAAATCTCCCGCATTCCTATCCTAGGGCAATTTCTGCAATCTTTCTGGCACACGGCTAACGGGAAATACCTCTTTATTGTAACTCTTCTCGCATGTTTTGCTTAATGTAGTGTAATAATGAGCCAATAAACATGTTTTTTCGTTGATATGACATAAATGCCATTGATAATTAAACTAATACACAATGAGCCCACTAATACTACAGAAAATATTTGCACCACCAGTTTAGGCAAAACCAATGGTGATGGTGTTTTCACCACCAGTTCCAAAGTAGGTCAACATAGTGTATGTTGGAACCAACAATGAAAATATTTTTCAGCTCTGGTTCGTGGCCCGAATCGATGATAATAGGTATTTTTCAATACCGGATCCTAGCTAGTTCCGATGTGTACGGAAATTTTTATAAATTTTTCTAATAAATTCAGATGAAAAAAATATATATCAAAGTTATGAAGCACGATGGGATCTAAAACTTGATCCGTATGTGTTAATTTTTTTTATTTGAGATTATTTAGATACTGAATATTTGATATAAATTCTCAAACCTATCAAACAATTTCATACCAAAGTTGTAGTGCTAGACGATATCTAAAACTTTTTAGTTGACTTTTTCAGTATACCTCGTTTTGACATCCAAATATTTCATATAAGATTCAGATAAGTTAATATAAAAGAATAGCATCCTTACACTAATAACAAGTGAATATGTTGTATAGTGATAAGGGGTGCCCACGTGACCTTTGGAGTCATGGGTTAAAATCCTTGATATGCATACTTACTGTATTTTATTAAAGATATCATGGGCGTTGGACGCTGTGATGGCTGATCATGCCGTAGCTGCTTAGGCATGAAAAAAAATATTGAAACTATTATCTAATCTTGCATCTGTTTTTCTAAAAAAAGCTATCACCACCAGTGTGCCTCGAGGATGTCCTATTTTCACCACCGGTTCTTGAACAGGTGGTGATGAGGTAGATTTTCACCACCACCCCCTAAAACTTGGGGTGATACTGATCGTGAAAATTGTTTGTAGTAGTGCACCAAAGTGTAGTGCATGGAAGAAGACAGGCAAGACAATAATGTGCGAACAAAATGAAATTATGCATTGAGAATCGTAAGATACCATATATATATATATATATATATATATATATATATATATATGAACAAATAAAGTGGTCAAATATGACAATTATTCTTTTCAATTTTACCTAACCCAGGCCAGTTCTCCGCCTTTCCCGAACGATCTATTTGTATTACCTACACGGAATATACGCTTATCTAGAAAGAATATGACTCGATCAAGTACAATCACATTGAGCTGGAGAAAATATATACTACTGAGAAGGCTTGCACAAACTTATATAGTGATTAGGCAGGGAGAGGAGTGAAGAGTATAATTGATTGATCTTACCGAAAGCCAGGAGGAAAGCAGGTACCGAACGAATGAGTGCATCTGATAAGAGTGTGGTTTTCCTCTTTCTTGTGCCGCAGTTGTGCCGCATGTGTGTATCTATTCCGTCCCCTTTTATAGGCTAACATGCATGCTTCCTCATGTCCATATCATTGTACATGGACAGCTGGCAACAATGGTCCAAAACTCCATATATTTCTAGATTCATCTCATCAACCCACCGATGACTATCATGGATGAATGTAGTGTCCATATCATTGTACATGGACAGCTGGCACCAATGGTCCAAAACTCCATATATTCATACGAGATTCATTTCATCAGCCCATCGATGGCTATCTTGGATGAATGTAGTGTCCATATCATTGTACATGGACAGCTGGCACCAATGGTCCATAACTCCATATATATTCATCACGAAATTCTTTTCATTAGCCGGCCGATGGCTTATCTTGCAGTCCTTTTGTACTATTCAATAAGCATATGCTGTCCCGCAAGAAATAGTAATTGTCCTTTGTTCAGTCCATAATAAACATCTTTTTATTTTTGATAAATAACTCCTACCTGTAATTACTGTTGTAATACACACTTCTAGAGAATTAGTCATCACAAACTGTTCCCCAGTAACTTTTGTGATTATGGATGCATCACTTGTTGGTTCAACGGCAACACAGTCAGAATAGTGGCTCAGTCGATTAGAACCGGCGGTTGTGATGTCAATTATTACAACTGGTTGGTCAAAAGTGTTGGTCTCCAATGGATTCGAAACCAAGCAGCAGAGAGAAAAAACTCAACTCAAATAACAAAATAGCACCTTTTTTAAATCCAGAAAGATCATCCCTTGTACCCCTAGCCTCCTTGTGGATAATATCCATTGTGGCTATAGAATAACTTATTTTATAGCCAGCCGGCTACAGATTATACTCGTATATATTTACGCTTGAAATATATATACACATGTGTGTGTGTGTGTGTGGGGGGGGGGGGGGGGGCGCTAGGGATAGCATGGGAGAAGAACAGTTAGCCTGATATAGCGAAGCCCAGTGATACATATGATGAGTACCGAACAGGACACATAAAAGCATAAGTCGTATGACCGGCTGAACCTTTGGTCTCGCCAACCTGCCACGATCCTGAGAAGAGCTCACATAGTTTTAATCCACATACTCACTAATTGCACGCACGTCATTATCATCCGCATATATTTTAATCCTTATATTCACTAATCACACGTGAGTCGCTTTCATACAACATATTTTAATCTAATCACGCACACACCCACGCATCTTTTATTCATCATCCTGCATCCACCAACTTCCCTATAGGCTAGCTAGTTTAATAATCAAAAGTTTGAGTGCCTGAGCCACGCGCTCGAGTGTTGCTCATATTCCAAATTTAAAAAGTACCATATATTTTGAATATTCCGAATTTAAATAGTACCATATATTTTGAATAGTGCCAAGATTTTAAATAGTAACCGCTGAATTATATATATAAATATTTATATAATTGATGTCCTTAGCATCAATCATTTGGACAACAGAAGACTTATTCATATCCAGAAAGACAAAGACCCACATGAAGACACTGTAGCCAATGTCCAGTTGTCCAAGCAAGAGTATGAGAAGATAATTGAAGCCCCTCAGATAATAAGCATGAAGGACACCTTTCTAGTCTCCAGAAGATAAACGTGAAGGCCGCTCCAGAAGACTAGCTACTCCAGCTCTTTAAAAGGAGAAGCCAGACGTCTGCATTCAGCATCGAAGAAATCAGCAGACAGAAGACATCCGCACAACCAGCATTCACAACCACTCCACTCCACATACACCATAAAGACCACGATCTCAGAAGCACTTTGGGCTCGTCCATTGCCAGTATAGTACCAATTCACCACCGTTGTATTAATTCACTACCACTCTCTAAATTAGAGAATAAAAAAAACAGTGATCTTCCAGCGTTTGTAAGGTAATCAGGTTTGTATTAAGTGCTCGAAAGAGAAAGTCGTATGTAAGCTTGCTCTGTGTTAATGAATTAAATTTTTCTGTTTAATCCCTGTCTTTCTTTAAGTTCGTTCGTATAGGACGATGTCTCTATGCTAGGGACCCTAGAGGAGAAATCTCTGCGTGTGTTGTTCTCGTGTTAGTCCGTGTAGCGGCGTTTGTAGAGAACCATATGTCTGCAGAGAAGTGTTCCCTTCGTGTCGAACTATCTGGGGAGACGATAGAGCCTGAGTCCTATGTAAATGTGGCTGGGGATCGCATGGGAGAAAAGCTAGTTTGCCTGCTTGTAAAGCGAAGTTAGTGATGCATACGGTGAGTACCGAGTAGGACACACACAAGTATAAGTCCCACGACCGACTGAATCTTTTGGTCTCGCCAGCCTGCAAAGATCCTGAGAATTATATTCCGCATACGCACAGTCTGTATATAATTATGCATACGTCGCTTTCATCATTTCGTTAATCACACGCGCGTACTGTACCACCCACCATATTTGCAATTTTAAGTGCTTCAAATAGTGTTTGCATAGTGTGAAGAATTTTGAGTGCATGAGCCACTCCTGGCAAGTGCTCTCATACTATTCATATTCCTATTTTGAATAGTAATCATTATTTTGAATAGTGCTATGAATTTAAATAGAGTAAAATGTATGGTTAGTCCATTAACTTGTGAGGGTGTGTCAATTTGGTCTATCAGGTTTGAAAGTGCATTTTTTGGTCCAGAATCTTCATTAGTGGTGCATAAAGAGTCCATATCTCTTTCTTTTATATTTTATTTTACAGAAACCCTCCTCAATTTATTTTTCTTTCACAAGCATACCCCTCCCATGCACATCTAGGTGTGTGTTCCTCTAGATGATCATGTACTCCCTCTGTATCGTTAAAAAACGTCGTTCTGGGTTCTCTGCTCATTTGCGAAAAAAACGACGTTCTGCACCAGAGCCACTAATCTGGACGTGTATGCCCTCGCCTCATTCATATGTGCACAGCTCATTTACGCTGAGCCACGCCTCGATTTCCTCCCGGTCAGCGCAGCGGCCGCATGCAAGCCAACCAGGCGCACGCAAAATGGGCAAAAGCCATAAAAACTGCAGCAGCAGGGAGTCGAACCTGCACCGTCCAGGACCTTACCCCACTGCACTAGCCAGTAGACGTGTGTGAATTTGTTGAACTAAATGTAGTCGCAGGTGAATTTAATAGGGGTAGACAGGGAAAACTATACCCTAATTAATCACTTCTTGGTATGCTAAATGCTGTCCTAAACGTCATTTTTTTCCTATATGAAGGGAGTATGTGGTCTGGGCATTATCTCTCTCCTACTTGTAGCTATGTCAGGAAAGATTTATCTGGTCGGCCGAGCTCTCCTGCTCACGAAACACTAAAAAACAGTCGTAAATAACCGCCCAGGCTGTGCAAGTCTACTCTCGCGTCGCCTGCACATGATGCATGGCTGCATATTTGTCATTGCTCACGCTGCGCCCAATTGCTTCAATTCTGGCGTCGCCGCGTAGGGTGTCCACGCGCTGCAGCGGCGGTGGCGGCGAAGGCGAGGAACAACCCTTCCTCCAGTAGCGCGTGGGGGTCGTCGACGTCGTCAGGTCGGGCACGCCGATGCCACCGCCGTTCGAGCAGATAATATGCAACAGTACCTTAGGGGGTTGGGGTTGGCGATTAAGATCACCGTGCAGGACTGCAGAGAGGCTGGGCATGAAGACGTAAACAAGTAGTCGTTTTTCATCTTTGCTGTAGTAGTAATATAAGCACGTAGTGGTACAATGAATTCGTGCTGAAGTTCACCAATCTCAGAAATGCGTTCACTGAACAGGTTCAGACAAAGCCACGTCGGTGGCATTTCGAGCTGTGTTGCCACCCCTCGACCTGCGGCAGAGTCAGACGAGGAGGAAAAGAAGTGCGGTGCCCCACGAGCATGAGCCCGCGAGCAGGACGCCGCGCGCACCTTTCCGCCCTGGTGCCCCGTGTAGATGCGGCCTTCCCGGCTACCACGATGGCCTTCACGCTAGGCCGCTGCTAGAGCGGAACCCGCCCAGCTTCGCAGCAGTCCCCGCCACACCCCGCGTTCCTTGAGTCCGTGCCCGTGTACAGCAGATCCCCCACCGCAGCCAGCGAGTAGACGTGACCGTCCTCCATGATGAGCGAACCGAGGAGCCCGATCCCGCTGCTTGGTCGCCACGTCTGCGTGGGGGCGGGCAAGGCGGCGGTGGCTCCACGGCGGCGTGGGACGTGATGACTTTGCAGCAGCACGACCACCGCCGCCGCAGGAGCCGCCGTAGCCGCAGCACACATGGCACTGCGCAGCTCTGGTTCCTCGCCAGCTCCTGTAGGAGTTCTGCAGCCTCTCAGCCGGATAGCAGCGTCGCTGCCTCCCAAGAAGCGCCAAAGGCGACCCGCAAAAGCCGTCCAGCGCATCAAAAAGCATCAAGAAGGCAGCAGTAGCGAGGGGCCATCGTCGGACACCATACGGCGGGAGCTCGCATATGTGAAACGGGAGCGGCAGCGTGCATGCAGAGACAGTGTGTGCAAAGGAGGGATATGTATGTGAAAGAAAAATAAATTGAGGGGGGTTTCTATAAAATAAAATATAAAACTGAAAGGTATGGACTCTTTATACACCACCAATCAAGATCTTGGACCAAAAAATACACTTTTAAACCTGATGGACCAAATCAATACACCCTCACAAGTTGATGGACTAACCATGCATTTTATTCATTTAAATAATAACCATAGAATTTAAATAGTGCCATAAATAGTAACTCAAATTATTAAAATTTGAATTTTAAATCCATTCGAGGTCCCATAATTCTTGTGTTATCGGCCTCGCCTGAATAGTGAACAATTTGGCCCGAAAAAATATACCACCACCACCATTGCCAGAATTTTAATTGATGTTTGCAACATCAATTATTCGATCGTGGAAGACCATCCATATCGTGAAGAAACTGTAGTAAAGACAATGCACCGTCCAGCTGTCCAAGCAACAGTATAGACATATAATTAAAGACGCTTTCTTATCTACTAGAAAACTGTTCTTCTCCCACGCTACCTCCAGCCACACTCACACAGGGCTCAGGCTCTATCGTCTCCCCAAAACAGTTCCACCTGAAAGGAACACTTCTCTACGCAAACAGGGTTCCCTGCAAACGCCGCTATCTAGGCTAACACGAGAACAACACCCGGAGAGGTTTCTCCTCTAGGGTCCCTAGTATAGATACGTCGTCCCATATAAACGAGCTTAAAGGAAGATAGGAATTAAAACAAGAAAGCTTAATTCATATTTATAGAGTAAGTTTATATACCGTTTTTCTTTTCGAAAAACCCCAAGCACTTAGAACAAACCTTATGAATTACCTTACAAGCATAGGAATTACTTTACAAGCATAGGATGATCACGACTTCCTTTATTCTCTAATTTACAAAGTGATGGAGTAATACAGTGGCAGTGATGGAGTGAGGTGTGCTGGTGGTTGTGGATGTCTTCAGTCGAATGTAGGTATATGGATGCTTCCGTGCTGAATGCAGGCGTAGAGCTTCTCCTTTTAAAGAAGTGGACGAGCCTTCTAGAGTATGAGAAAGCGTCCTTCATGCTTATCGTCTGGGAAGCCTTAGCGGTTAAGGAAGACATGTGGACTGTCCTCTGGCGGATAAAAGTGCACCTTCAATCATATCTCTTCACTGTTGCCTGGGCAGCTGGATGATAATTATCTTGGCTACAGTATCTTCACATGTCGTGTGTCGATCTTCTAGATATGTCTACAGGCATCAAATAATTGATGCTAAGAACCTCAATTGATTCTCTGGCTCTTATAGTTGTTACATGCAGAAATGATTGTACCCCCCACCCGTGTTTTCTATCCCCCTCCCAAAAGCGTACAAGCACGTGCTGACACATAGAATGATTGAAGCAGTCTTTCCTTCGATTCGTTGCAAACCAGCAAGGCTACAGACCCTCCCGTTCCCTACTACCAGGACCACCATACCTTGTCCGATCACAGGCGCAGCTGTAGTACGCCAAAAAGAAAACACATGCACTATCTTGAAAGCAATACTTCTCCATAGAACGGGTTCTCAAGCGGACAAAAAAAGGACCACCTCAGTCGTCTTGCTCTGACTGTTTTCCTAGATGAATCATTCAAAAAAATGGCTGACAAATGGATCTTTAGTACCCACCATGCTGGGAGCGCCAACCAGACAGGCTCACGCTGACAGAACTTTTCGTGAGTTTCCCTCCTCTCCTTTTTCTTTTTTTCTCCTGTATGTGCAACTTCTTTCTGTTTTTTTTTTGACCACAACTTCTGTTTGCTTGTTAACTGTTGTTTTCAATTATTGATTCTTGTATGGAGCTGCAAAAAGGTGCCGCAAAGAAATTATCCTTGTGGGATTAATTATTGATTTTTAGAAGTGAAATATTGTGGTCCTACTTTTGCCAAACGGGTCATAAAAACAGCTCCGGCTCCATCGAAAAATATTTCATGGAACTAAAGCTGAAAAAGATGGATTCACTAGTAAAGTGGAGCCGTGCCAAACGAGATCTAAGTATTATTGGAGATGACCTTTTTTTTTTCTCTTAATTTTTTTTTTTTGGAAGTTGGAAAACATAGTTTTTTAAAAAGATAATTTATGATACTCTTGGATATGCTCTATAAGCATGATATGTATTGTTGATAAATTTTTTTTTTTTTTTCTTCAAGAAGATATCGTCATGTGGGATTTTATTTTGTACAAATAAATATTATGATGAAAATAAATTACAAATTGGATATATTTATAATTTGAAGATTGTTAATTAGATATTGCAAATCGGATAGCTACCACCCTAGCCGCCCATCCGGCCACCCCCAAATAAATCTGAACTGGCACACGCTGATGAGATCATGTAGTGGAGAAGTCTTGCCTGTTTTGTTTGTATGCAATTTTGTTTGTATGCAATAAGGCGGATATGTTTTTGCATGTGAAGGGAGGTGAGGGAAGTGTGAGAGCACGCTGGCTGCACCTATGTTCTTTACGGCCACATGACCTTGATTTACCCTGCAGCTAGTACTGGCCTAGTGCATTTCATCAACTTCAGTAGAAAAGAACTGGGCGACGCATCTCCATTTTCTACTCCGGTACTTTGACGAGCAACACACACGTGCTTGCCATAGTACATCTGCTGACTACACGAGTTGGCTTTGTTTGGATCGAAACGAGACAACCACATGCTGACGGTGGGAGTTTTTCGAAAGGCGGCAAAAGCTTGGCCGGATTTTTATTAGACAATGTAAAAAAAAAAGAGTTTACAGGGTTACAAACAAACCTCCACTGATCCTACCACTCTACAGAAGAAGAAGAAAAAACTAGTGAACAAAACAAAACCAACGGAAATAACAACAGAACTACAACTGATCTTGTGCTCTTCCTGCCAACTGGAAAGTTTGCACTTCTTCCATGCATAGAAATGCAACCCGGATAGGATCAAGGCTTGTATTCTGAAAAACTCTTCTATTCCTTTCCTTCCAAATACTCCACCAGTAGTATATCATGAAACCATCAAAAGCTCTTCGCTGATCCCTGTTAATTTTTGCCCTACACCTTTGCCAAAATTGATGTAAGGAGCCGTTTGATCCAACTATATTCAGAGAAGGGAGATTCATCCACTGTTTCAGAAATTCCCAGACTTGCTTGGCGAAAACGCAGTCTTTACAAAGGTGCGATAGGGTTTCGGGTTCATTCCCACATAATTTACAAATGGGGTCATTTGGCCAGTGACGTTTGATGAGGTTATTTGCTGTAAGGTTTTTTTTGCAGCAGAGTCCATGCAAAGAACCTACACTTTGGTTCTGCCTTCGCTTTCCAGATCGGCATCAGCTTCAATCTACTGAATGTCCCTTGGAATTGGATTTTATAAGCACTTTGGGTTGTGTATTCCCCATCCTGAGTCCAACGCCAAACTATTTCATCTTCCCTCTCTTCCTGTAGTTGCACCAGCTGCACTTGCTCCCAGAGGAACACATATTCTCTAATTTCATCAGGATTGGCGACTGGGAGGATGTGATCAATCCATTTGTTATGGTGCAGGGCTGTTTTGACTGTTATCTTCTTCCTCTTCGCTTTTCTGAACAAAGATGGCGCTAGATTTTTTGCCGTTTGTCCATGTATCCAGGAGGAGGTCCAGAATTTGGCAGTGTTGCCATTGCCAATGGTTACTATCGTAGAAGCCGCAAAAAGTTCTCTGCCTGTAGTATCACATGGGAGATCTAAATTGCACCAAGCCCGCCCCTTCTGTTTCCATTGAAACCACAACCATCGTAACCTTAATGCCCGCGCAAAACGGTCGAGATCGAGGACCCCCAGTCCCCCTTGAATTTTTGGAAGGCATGTCGTTGGCCAATTTATGATAGGATGTCCACCATATACTTTATCCGGTGTCTCGCCCCTCCAAAGAAAACTCCTTCTAATCCGATCAATTTTTTTGACTAGCCATTTTTGCTCAGGGAAGACCGTGAGGTGGTATATTGGTTGAGATGAGAGGAAGTACTTGTTTTCAGCCGAATCGCTTTTGTTTTTCAAGGTCACTGGAAATTTTTCTTCTTGGCTCTCCAACAGAAAAGCTACTTGTGTTGTGAAGTCCAAATTTAGATAATTTCACAAAAAAAAACAGAGCTTAGCAAGCTGTGTATTCCGGAGTTCTCGCTGGGTAAAGAAAGCAAGCGGCAGCCGCTTGCTATCCGCCCCCGAGCCCCACTTCCCGCACGAGCGGACGGCAGCTCTTCGTTCCCCGCGTGGCATCAAGCTAAGCTCGCGAAGGCACACCTAGCGGCTTTGCTTGCGGCGCTGAAGAACAGCAAGCAGAGTCAATCAAATCAAGGATGGACGTAGGGGGTGCTGCTGCTGCCCCGCTAGCACTGAATGCTGCCTGGGTATGCTAGCGGGCAGGCGGTGCTGGCCAAGAGACGCCGGATGGCCGGCGGCAGCTGGAGGCATGTCTTCGTGCGGGCATCTGACTCTGAGACCCTACGGTAGGCTTCAAGCGGTGGAGGAAGGCGCGACGACGATGGACGAATCCACGAAGCGGATCTCTTTGAAAAATCAGATGACGTGGCCGTTTTAAATATAGACAACAAATGCCTAGGCTGTTGCAGAACTCTACTTTTTATGTGGGTTTTCTATTCTACATACAATTTGGAATCTTATTTCATCTAGTCTCTTGGTGTTGAGCATCTCTAAGAGACTTGTCATTTGTTTCCGAGTACTCCGATTTGGATTTGATACATGTCTCCAACACTGCCCATCTCGCTGTCTAAAACTAGCCACAGGCTGTATCCCTCATTTTTCGCTCGGCAAAGAAAGCTAGCGGGCTTGCTCGCCAAACCCTGGCGTACGTGAATTGCGCGGCAACGGCCTATTCCGCACGTCATCTCCCTTTCCAACGACGCTGAGCTTCTCGGCTAGGTCGCCCGCGGCGGACTCCCGAGCAGGGGCTGTCGAGCGGTAGCGGCCACTGATGGAAGAGTCCCGAGAGCGGGGCCGAGCGAGCATCGTCATCGCTTGCAGACGACTCCTGGGCCCATGAGGCCATGACGGACTCCCGTCTTCCGGTCGAGGGCATGCGAGCGGCAGTGACCTCCATCGACTTCCCTGGGACGGACTGAAGATGGGTGGGCAAGCGTCAGCGACTCTCGGGCGGACTCCCGGTCACATGGAAAGATGGGTGCATGCTGACGAGTGGCAGCGGCGGACTCCCGGTCCCATGGCAGACTCCCGCTGGTGGGCGGACGAGCAGTAGCCACCATCTTGCCACCATCTTGCTCTCTAGTAGATGCTCTTAGAGGCATAGGAATTACAAGTAGAACTGCAATTGCTGAATTGCTAAGCATCTCCAAGGGAGTTTGCAAATTGAGTTAGCATTTGTTGATGTTTGCAAACTCCCAAAATAAAATGCAAATAATTAAAATGGGCCATCTCCAAGGGGATTGGCATATACACTTGGCAATTAACATTTGTGGACCCAGGCGGTTGGTCCAGGGCGTATGAGGGCTTCTAGATCACGTCTCCGAAGACGATTGGATGACGAGTCTTCGGACGACGATGATTTCATGTTCGCAGCTGCTCGCATTGTCGACACATCTTCGAGTAATAATCGAAGACCTGGTGGTTCGGTCCCTGGTCATGCTGTTATTTCGTCAGAGCACTGCACATGGCGAACATATGAACACGCGAACACATAAATCCAGAGCTGAATGATTCCAGCAGCAGAACTAGACATGGCAGAAGGACGAGAGGGATGGACACGTATATACCGGGCTGCTTCCTGATTCATCTGGCAGGAGGCCGACGTGGGAGGGACTGATGGCGCCCTTGGTGGCCCGAACGCCGGCGTGGGAGGGATGAACGTCGTGGTGGGAGGGACGGGCGGCGGCCGAGAGTCCATGGAACGGAGGCCTGGTGCCTGGGAGTCACGATGGAAAAACGAACGGTGGCGGCAGCGGAAGAAGGACTCGCGATGGAAAAGGACCGCTGGAAGTTTTTTCCCCGCGCTATTGGCCGCCAGATGGGATATGCAAAGGCTCTCAAGGTTTTGCAATTTTGCCAACTCCCCACCCTCAATTGCAAACTTTCCCAAAATGCAAAAGTGAATTGCAAAACCATTGGACACTAGTTTTTTCTATTTTTTTGCATAATAGCAAATGCCAAGTCTTTTGCAAACTCCCTTGGAGATGCTCTAATTCATAAATCTCTTCACATACAAAAAAAAAAAAAGAAGTTATGAATCCAATTTTTATAGTACATGCCAACTCTGTTTCGTTGTTTTTTTTATAAAAGCTGGGAGTTCCTCCGTCAAAAAAAAAAAAAAAAAAAAAAAAGAAAATTCCAATGTTAGGTGATATTATTAGAGTAGTCAGTTGAAATCAGATGCATGAAAAAAGAGGCCATCTTTTTCTTCTGCTAAGTCGTCTTCGTGCTGGTGGTCTTGTTCAGAATGACCTCTGGAGCAGGGCCTCCGCTCCGTGCATCGATCAAATCCTCCAAATAATGCAACAAGCTAATACGAACCTTCATCATCACAGACTGCAAAGAAATAAATGTAATGTAAGTATAGAGGACGTAAAGAAGAATTCACATGTCAAACTGCAATTATTTTGGCACGTGAGAAGTATTTTTTGTACCAATGACAAATGTTGTTATGAAAACAAAATTGTATCATCAAATAAAAAAAAAAGGATGTCAAGTGAATACTCCGGCTGCTAGCATCCACATCAACAAAAGAAATGAAGTGTGTCATTTATATATGCTCTTAATAAATACATTTAAACTTTGATCAGTTATTACAGCTGCAGGTAGGAGCCAACTATACAGCTCATGCAAACACCAGGCGTATACTACATACAAGATGCGGGATATCCACATGGTAAATGTAAAACGTTATTACAAACTGGGATGCTTGATTATTGGAGGAGGAGGAGGAATACCTTCACGGAACTCGAGGATCCTCAGCACACAGGGCCTCAAATCCAGGCCACCCCACGACGCAGACGCAGCTGCTGCTGCCTGCTGCCTCTATATGCTGCGGCTGCTGCCGTCTTCGTCCTTCCAAGTATGCAGCTCTATAGCTACGGGGACAACTAGTAGCGTCCAGCAGCGTCGTACTTGGTGGCGTTTCTGACGTCCCGCGGCCGCGGACCGCGGGCGTGTCGTGTCGTGTCATGTCTCGCCCGGACGGCGCCTGTTCGTTCAGGTTCAGCCGTACCAGGACATTAGGACAATACGGAGTACTACTCCGTAGATCAAGATCAGGATGCGGAATCTGACAGCGAACGCTTGCCCCTGCCCTCTGCTTCCTGACTGTTTTGGTAGATCTGGTCCGGCACCTGCGACATCCGAATACGACACTCGATTTGACCGTTTTGGTATGGTATGGTAGATCAGGTTCGGCATCTGCGACATCCGAGTTGAACTTCCGATATATACGGAGTACCGCTTCTGTTTTAAACTGACTATCGCCGTTGGTTTTCGTGTCACAAGTTTGACCCAATTTATAGAAAATACGTGTAATATTTATATATCTAAATAAATTTATTAAAAAACTAGATTTAAAAATCTTTCCAATAATACTAATTAGGATACTAATTGGTAATATTTAATATTTATAAAAATTGCCGGCAGGAACGGAGGGAGTATACTACTAGCAGGGCCATCCCTAAGGGAGTGCGATCTGTGCGACGGCATAGGGCCTCCATTTTCTAGGGGTCCCAAACTCTAATGTTGCAATGCATAGAGTAGTAAGACGTGCTGCTCGCTAGTTCGTGCAGGCGGCTCAAGGCTTTGGTGCTGGACTGCTGGTCCGCTTTACTTGATCTGCTAGGCAAAAGACAGCAAGTGCCACACTGGACTACTGGTTGCATCTGCCTTCACCAAGCTATCAACTTCATTTCCAGTTCTTTTCTCCGTTTGTTCTAAGTCTTCCATAAGTAAACTAGTACTAACTTGTTTGTTTGGACGATACTTATTTTGAAAGAAAATACAACATTTTACTATTGTATTTTGGTAATTGCTATAGCCTAATTTAAAATTTTGCACAGGGCCTCCATTTATGCCGGGACGGCCCTGACTACTAGTAGTAGAGTAGTAGCATAATATAATGATACCTTGTAGATATAACAAATTTATATAAAGGTGAAAACGTGTTGTTGTTTATCCTGACCAATCCCATTCATTTTCATCCGCAATCACAATGTACGAATATCTCACATCAATTTCTACTACAACATATGCTTGATGGCAGTGGCAGAGCCATGAATACAATTTTCCCCTTTGTTTATGGAGGGGAGGAGAGCAGCAGTGCAAAGTTTATCAAAATTAAACTGTTGTTTGGGCTGGCAGCCCAGCTGTTCGGCTGCATGCCTGCAGCCTATCCTGCTTGAGCCTCAGCCTGTTCTAGAAGGCTCTTTACACATCCTGGTCTAAGCTGTTGGTCTAAGCTGTTGTAAAAGCCGTCTCTTCGGAGACATCCGATAAGCTGTTGTAAAAACCATCTCTTCGTAGACATTCGATAAGTTGTTGTAAAAGGCGTCTCTTCGGAGACATCCGATAAGCTGTTGTAAAAGCCTGTAGACAGGATGAGAAAGCTAGCTTGTTCTAGAAGGCCCTTTATATATTCTGGTCTAAGCTGTTGTAAAAGCCGTTGGATAGATATCATACGGCTAGCTGGACTTATAAACCGGCTGATAACCCAAAATAGGGAGAAAAAATACTATTGGCTGATAAGACAAATGGTCGTCTTTTTATTTTTGAGATTTGAGAAAAAAATAATGTTGGCTGATAAAACAAAAAAATATTGTAGTAAAAAAATTATCTAAGCATCTAGCTGCTACTAAGAAAGAATTGTCACTTCGTTTTCCATTTGTCTTTACTATTTTATGGCAAAACTGTAAATTAACATTGAGTTTGCTATATATGATTCCATCACCGTAGGTACTTAAGAAAGTAAGGTTGATAGGAGAGAGAAAATTTTAGATGTGGAGTAAAAATATCGTAATTTCAAGCTAATTAGTACAAAAGCATGAAGGGTTTAAACAGCAACATTGATCTATTGAACTATACAACAAAGGCAACTTGCCTCCTAAAGTTGGTATTTAATCAAATATTGTGAGTATTTGTTCCACATTATTGAGCACAATGGGGACAATCAACAATACATATTTTTTTTAAAGAGTTTTAGGCCGATGGTCCTAGTCTTTTAGCATTAAGCAAAGGACGGTTTAACCGTTTACAGCATAAGGGTATGGCACACCATCCCAAGCAATTAAGCGTAACGGACCTTTTAACCAACAAACTCCAAGAGCAAAACAGGACAGAACTTCTAATCCAACGAAGAAAACAAAAGGTAGGAGCCTGCCGTGGAAGCCAACTTCAAACTTGAGGAAATCCACTGCAGCCACCAGAATTGTCAACAATCTTCAGAAAAGGAAAGTCTTCCGCTGTCCAAACAATCCTGAACATGTTTCCAGTTGGGCTTCAACACCCAGTCACAAAGGTAGCAACAGAACCTGAGCAGCTAAAACTTTGATTTCCCCAATTTTGGCTTGCATAGAAGCTCTCTTCCCCTCCCGACATAAGATCAGCCAATTCTGTGAAAAAGTCACCACTTTGTGAAGGAGGATATCCATCACCCTCCAACTGGTTCTCTGAAATCAAATATCATTTTTAAGTTTCCAAAGTGGCCAAAAAGACGCAGAGGTAAACATATTTAAAACACTGTTCTTATTTTCACTCAACCAAAACCTTCCTACTGCATCTAGAGAATCTCCTAATTGAACCTTAAAAAACTTTGGAAAGATATAACCACAGCAACTGCACATTCAAAGAATAAATGGTTCACTGATTCTTTTACATTACAGAATAGACAGAGATCATCTTCCACTTTCCTTCTTTTCCCTAAATTATCCCTAGTTAATAGCTTGTTTTTTGTCAGAAGCCATAAGAAATAGTGTACTCTAACTGGAAGAAATTTGATGATCTTATACAAAGACTGAACAGAGTATACTCCACTTGAAGTAAACTTCCAAATTAAAGCATCATCACTGTGCTCAAAAGAGACAGTTGAGACTAGCTGATACACCTCCTCCCACATATGAAAAAGCTTCTCATCTACTGTTCTCCTAAAGGTGCATTTCAAATTCACTCCATCCCTCAGCTACAGTTTTATTCTTTTCATTCTGTTATGGTGGGCCAAGTATATCAGAGAAGGAAGAGAAGCCGTGGCTGAAGGCGCGGCCAGAAGAAGCGCGCAAGAAGCGCGGTCACCGCGTCCACGGGGACGTCGTCGTTTGTTTCTCAGGATAGCTAGTTTTCAGGATCTTGAACTGGAGTTTGTTAAAGTCGATTTGTTAGCATCTATTTGGTTGTTAGGATATGGCTATAAAAGCCCGAACACTTGGTTAATGAAAGGTTAGCTGGAGATTGATTTAATCTCTTCCGCTCTCTTGCCTTCCGCACTTCCCAACCCTGCTCTCGACGCCCGGCCGCCAGGGCGGCGTCAATTTCCCGCCGTGAACCCAGACCTCGCCCTCCCACCACCCACGACTACTTCCTACGAGGCGGTAGTAGTGAACATAACAATCTGGTATCAATGTCAGGCCCCATGCCTACCGTTCCCACCATTGCCATCGCCCGTCCGGCGTGGCCGTCTCCCGTCCGCCCTCGCCACCTCCGGCGTGGTCACCTCCACCACTGCACCCCCACCTGCGCCCCAAACCACTCAGCCCCCCCTGCCTGCAGTGCGTGCGCACCATCCTCCGCGTCGTCCTTGGAGACCCGGCGGCGGCCATCTATGGCCTCGGCGCCAGATGGGTTAGTTCGCCACCCGCCTCTCCTCCGTGGAAGGGCGGTCGCGTCCCTGACGGCGGCCAGTCTTCCATCGAGGGGGGCTCGTCCATGCCGCCCCCGGCGTTCTCGTATGGCTTGCCAGGCTACGGGGGGATGCCAGCTGCTCCGGCGACCACCGCGGTGGTGGTCCATTCCGCACGGGCGGGCCCGGCAGCGACCCTGTCGCACCCCCTCCCCATCACGCAGGTCCCGTTCCCTCATTCGCCGTCACCGATTCCGCACTACGCCCTGCCGCGGTTCTCCGCGGCCGGCTGCGCGGGGCGATATGAGGGCCATGCCGACGCCCTCGGAGTGCCACGCTTCCACAAGCTCACGCGTTCCGGCGTTCGACGGCAAGAGCGAAACCCCGGCCCGGCTCAACAAGTGTGATCACTTCTTCCGGCGCAACGCACCCGGAGGGGACAAGGTTTGGCTCGCCTCCTTTCACATGACCGGTGTCGCACAAGATTGGTACTACATGCTCGGCGGGATGCCGGCGATGTCGGCAAGAACATCCCATGGCCTCTCTTCAAGGCCCTGTGCAATCAGCGCCGGGCCACCACCGGCCACCAACCACCTCTCCGATCCGCACGTTTGCCATTCCGTGTCACCGTGGTCGACTACCGGGAGACGTTCACGGCCGGATGGCGCATGTCGGGCCACCGACGGCCACACAAGAGGTCAATCTATTCACCGGTGGCCTCCCGGATCCCATCCGCACCGACGTGGAACTTCGGGCCCGCCGGATCTTCGGGCCGGGCCATGGGACCGCTCGCAGGCGTTTAACGCCGAAGCGGCGGCTCTACCCGGCGTCGTCCTCCCACCCGCCCGCGACCTCCGGCTCGGCCAGGGGCAATTGACTCTGCCCGGCGCCCTCGACGACACCGCCTCCGGCCGCGACGCCAACTCCATCCTCGTCGCCCCGGCCCGCTCGTGCTCACACCGGCCATGCCGAGCGCCACCACGTCCGTTCAAGCGCCTTACTCCGGCGGAAATGGCGAGCGCCGCCGCCTAAGGGTCGTGCTACAACTGCGATGAGCGGTATGTCCGGGGCCACAAATGCCCCCCGCCTCTTCTACACTGGAGGTCTCCGACTTTGATGATCTTGAAGCACCAACCGAAGACACAGAGCAGCCTTCCGACAAGCTACCTCCATTAATCTCCTTGCATGCAATTGTTTGGCATACGCATCGAGGATACGATGCAAGTTCGCGGCCATCGGCAACTATGAGCTCATTGCCCTCCCGGATTCGGGTTCAACGCACAACTTCATCAGCTCAATGGCCGCTCGGCGTGTCGGCCTTCACTTCGGGGCAGCCGGGAGGCGCGTCACGTCATCATGGCTAACGGTGACCGCGTTACTGCGCGGCGGGCCGGCACGCGACGCCGCCATCCGGATCGGGAGGAGCACTTCACCGTGGACTGCTATGCCATTCCCCTCGATGCTACGACGTCGTACTCGGCACCAAGTACTGCGCACATTGGGGCCAATCATGGGATTTCGATGACTTTGTGTATGGCGTTACGGCACCATGGCAAGCACGTCTTTGTGGAAGGGCATCGGCTCGACTTCGCCACAGAACATTCCACCCACAAAGCCGCCTACACTCCGTCCGTGATCTTTGAGCCGTATTTGTTGGACCGCCTCGTCCTCGTTCTTGGCGTCTTGAGCCACCGAAGGGACTTCCCGTCGCGCCCATGTGATCACCGCATCCACCTCCTTCCCAATACGGCGCTGTCGCGGTGAGGCCCTACCGTTACCCGCAGCTGCGGAAGGATGAATTGGAGACTCGGTCTTGGCGACCATCTTTGGAACAAGGAGTCATCCGGCCGAGCACATCACCGTTTTACGCTCCGGTCCTCCTCGTCAAGAAGCAAGGCGGCGTCGGGCGCCCGCGCGTGGACTATAGGGCGCTCAACGAGCAAGCGGTGAAGGACAAATTTCCTATTCGGTTGTGGAGGAGCTCATCGATGAACCGAGCGGGGCCAAATTCTTCTCCAAATTGGACCTCCGTCTTTGGCTACCACCAGTCCGTGTCCACCCCGAGGATGTCGAGAAGGCGGCCTTCCGAACGCATCACGGTCGCCGAATTTCTCGTGATGCCGTTCGGCTTGACCAATGCACCGGCGGCGTTCGAGCTTGATGAAGCAGCGATCTTGAGTCCGTTCCTCCGTAAGTCTGTTCTTGTGTTTTTCGATGACATACTAATATACAGACAAGTCATGGTCGGAGCACCTCCAACACCTTCCGGGCTGTCCTCACCGTCCTCCGCGAGAACCCGGTGCACGTCAAGCGTTCGAAGTGCGCCTTCGCGGCGTCATCCGTGGCCTACGGGCCACATCATCTCGGCCTCCGGTGTCGTGATGGATGGGGACAAGGTGGCGGCCGTGGCGTCTGGCCGCAACCAGCGCTCCGCGCGCGTCTGCGGAACTTCCTCGGCCTCGCCCGGATACTACCGGCGCTTCATCAGGACTTCGGCACTTGGCGGCGCCCCCACACAGCTTGCCGCAAGGAGGCGTTCTCTGGTCGGATGCGGCCACGGCCGCGTTTGCCGATCTCAAGGCTTGGCCGGCAGCAGCGCTGTGCTCCCTTTGCCCGACTTCAGTAGCGCCGTTTATCGTGGGCTGCGATGCCTCCGGCTCGGGCCGGCGCCGTTACGCATCGAGGGCGCGGGACCCACGGCATTCTTGACAAGCCTTTTGCCGCTCGACACATGAAGGTGGCGGCGTATGGCCTTGAACTCATCGGCTTAGTCCGGGCCGTGCGCCATTGGCGTCCCTACCTCACAGGGCCGCCCGTTTTGTGGTCGGGCCTGATCACTCGCCCTCAAGTACATGCTCGACCAGCGCTTTGTCTCTGATTGCCCCAACATCAATGGATAAGCAAGCTCTTCGGCTTTGATTTCGCCGTCGAATACCGCGGGCGCCTCAACACCGTGGCGACTACACGCCGTGGAGGGAGCCGGACGAGGCCTCACCGGGCGGCTCTGTCGACGCCCTCGTTCCAACTCTTCGACGACTGCGCGCGGAGTTGCGGGGAGAACGCCTCTCTGCGCCCGGCTCAGGGACACCATCGTGGAGACCAGGCGCACCATGGCACGTCGAGGGAGGCCTCATCCTGCGGGGGCGCGACGTCTACATACCCTCGGCGTCGGCTCTCCCCACCCGGCCGTCCTCCGGCCGGCGCGACACGGGCGGGGCATGAGGGGGTTCGAGAAAACCCTCGCGCCTCCGTCGCGACCGTCATCGACAATGACCGCACCATGGTGAAGGACTTCGTCCGCGCTTTGTGCGATACCCCTCTAAGAACAAAACCGAGGCGCTCCACCCCGCCGGCTGCTTTGCAACCTCTCGGCGCCCCGTTCGGGTTGGGTCGACATTTCTATGGACTTTATTGAAGGCTTACCCAAGGTGAATGGCAAGAGCGTGATCCTCACGGTGGTCGGCCGCTTTTTAAATGCACGCTCATTTCATACCCCTCGGCCACCCCTACACGGCGTCCTCCGTCGCCCGCGTTCTTCAGCCCGGCGTTGTCCGCCTCCACGGGTTTCCGGCCTCCATCGTGGCGATCGGGACCCCGTCTTCACGAACCCACGTTTGGCGCGATTTGTTCAAGCTTGCGGGGGTCCAGCTACGCATGAGCTCGGCCTTCCACCCGTAGGCGGATGGCGGTCCGAGGCGGTGAACAAGACGATCGCAATGTACCTCCGGTGCATCACGGGGACCGGCCGCGTGCGTGGGCTGGAGTGGCTGCCTGGGCGGGCATCTTTGCTACAACACGGCGTTCCACTCCGCCCTCCGTACCACGCCCGTTCGAGGTTGTCTCACGGCCGTCCTCCGCCGGCGCTACGCGCCTACGAGCCCGCCCGGCACGCCGGAAAGCGGTGGACCAGCTGCTCGCGACCGCGGCGCCTTCCTCGGCGACGTCGCGGCCAAGCGCTCGGGGGCGCGGCACTACGCCAAACGCCACTACGACGCTCATCACCGGCCCACGGAGTTCACGGTCGGGGACGGTGGGTGCTGCTGCGCGCGCTTCACCGACCCGCCGCGATCCCTCGTGCGGGGCGGCGTGGCAAGCTTCGGCCCGCGCTTACGCCGGACCGTTCGGTCACGGAGGCGGATCGGCGGCGCCGCTTACCGCCTGCAGCTCGGGTGGCGGCGCTTGCGCATCACAACGTCTTCCATGTGGGCGTCCTCAAGCCGTTCCATGGTCCTCCACCCGACGGCGCCGCCCGGCTCTTTCCACCGCTTCAAAGACGGGCGTACGCTACAAGCTCGGAGAGCATCCTGCGTTCCCAGCCGTCGCGGGGCCTGGCATGTGCTTTGGTCTTATTTGGCCGGCCTTTCACGATCACGAGGCCACGTGGGAACACAGCCGAGTCATTCCCGCGCCTCATTTCAGATTTTTCAGCTCGAGGACGAGCCGTTGTTCGGGACGGAGGGAGAGATGTTATGGTGGGCCAAGTATATCGAGAAGAAGGAAGAGAAGCCGCGGGCTGAAGGCGCTGAAAGAAGCGCGCAAGAACGCAGCGGTCACCGCGCCCACGGGGACGCCGTCGTTTGTTTCTCGGGATAGCTAGTTTTCGAGGATCTTGAACCTGGAGTTTGTTAAAGTCAATTTGTTAGCATCTATTTGGTTGTTAGGATATGGCTATAAAAGCCCGAACACTTGGTTAATGAAAGGTTAGCTAGAGATTGATTTAATCTCTTCCGCTTCTCTTGCCTTCCGCACTTCCCAACCCCGCTCTCGACGCCGACGCCGCCAGGCGGCGCGCCGCAACCTCGCCGCCCGCCGTGAACCCGGACCTCGCCTCCCACCACCCACGACTACTTCCCTACGAGGCGGTAGTAGTGAACATAACAATTCACTAACCTATACAACTCCCAATATTGAATATCAAGGCTAGAGGAGCCCAGCCAATTGTCTTCCCGTAAAAACACACCTTCCTACCATTACCTATTTTCCAAAAGTAGCCCATCTTGGCTGCCCTGGATTGACCACATGAAGCCTTTGAAAAATTGGGGGAGGGTCCCACTGCTTTTGAGGGGAAAATATTAGGCTTACAGGTATTATATTTATAATCTATGAACTTACTCCTGTTGATCATGGTAACTTTCAGGGCACAACTCAACAGTGAATTCATTAACTAAATGTATACACAATTTAACCATGGAATGCATGATCAATTCACAAATAAAAAAAAATAACAATCCATAAAGCTTATTGTGGACCCTTGAAAAGTTAGAAAACCTTATTAGACACAACAAACTATCAGATTACTAGCTTAATATGGCAAGAGATAAAATTTACTTTACGAAGAAGAAATATAAGTGCAATTCCTACCTGAAAATCTAGTAGCAGCACCACACAGCTTGCAAGGCCCCAACTGGAAGACAAAACCGCATCTATAGTCCCCATACATTTAATTTCCCTTCAGGGACACCTCAAGCTGTTCCAATCTCCGAGGCGAGGTCATGCTTCCCACAATGTCGAAGCCCATCAACAACAACATTAAAGGTCGGTGCCCGGGGTGTGAACCCTGCCTCGCTCATCTCAACGAGGTAGTTTGCAGCCTCCACAAACCGACCGCCCCTCACACACATTTTGACAAGCATCACATACACAGGGCGATTCGGTGGGTGCCCCTTCATCTTCATATCACCAAAGAAGGCGAAAGCATCTGCGAAGCGCCCTGCCTTACAAAGCGCCTTGATGATTGCTGCATAGAGACTGGGGAATGGACGATGTCCATCCTCGACAGCCGCATAGAACAACCGGAATGCCTCCTCAATTTTCCCAACCTTGGCCACAGCTGGTAGCATCACCTTGTATGTTGAGATGTCTGGACAGAGGCCTCGACTGGAAGCATCAGCAAGAAGAGCGACGGCGAAGTCCACATCTCCAGCATTGCAGAGCGCCTCGGCAAGGGAATTGAATGTAGCAACGTCGGGGAGGATGCCCTCCTTGGTCATACGGAGGGCGAAGGCCTTGGCCTCCTCTAAGTGCCCAGCGCGGACGAGCCCGTCGACGAGGAGGTCACGGCCGCGCACCGGTGGGCGGAACCCGCGGCTCGCCATGTCGTCGAGGAACGCCTGCGCCTCCTTGAGCTTCCCCGCCGCGCACCAGGAATCAACGAGGGTGCTGAACGTGGCGCGGTCGGGGGCCACGCCCTTGCGCGCCATCCTGCGGAGCAGCTTGTAGGCGCCGGTGAAGTTGCCGTTGGCGCAGAGCGCGTCAAGGAGGGCGTTGTAGACCTCGGTGGTCTGCGGGCAGCCAAATCGAGGGAGGCGGTTGAACACCTCGACGGCCTGGTCGGGGAGGCGGGAGTGGCCGTAGGACGAGATGACCGCGGAGAAGGTGGTCGGCGAGAGGGGGAGGCCGAGTCCGCGCATGTCGGAGGCGAGGGACCAGAGATGTGGGAAGAGCCGCGCGCGAGCGGGAGGAGCAGCGCGTCGAAGTGCTCGGCGGAGGCCGCGAAGGACGGCTTGGCGCGGAGCCAAGCAAGGAAGCGCGTGGCGTGGAGCGGCGCGGCGGGGGCGGCGGCGCGGAGGACGCGGAGCGCCAGGTCGGGAGGAACGGGGACGGGAGGCGGAGGCGGTTCAGGGTGCGCTCCAGGTAGAAGTCCCGCCGGACGATGGTGGAGAGGTGGTGCACCGCCGCGAAGTAGGCGTCCTTCGAGGTCGGGTGCTGCGGCGGCGGCGGCGCCCCGCCGCGGCCGCGGGGAACTCGGGGAGTGTGGAGAGGCGGCGGAGGCCGAGCGCAAGCCGGCACAGCACGGCGGCCGCCGACATGGCTCACCTCACCTCGGCTGCGGCCTGCGGTCGCCACGATGCGCTCCCATTCGTGGACGGTTCCTCCACCCGTCTAGCTGGGCCTGGGCCGAAATGGGAATGGCAAATAGCCCGCTGACGAAATTGGACCTGCTAATGTTCATGGGCTGGTAGCCCTTGAGTTGCATCGAGCTGGACTATTAAAGCCCACGGCTCTAGGGTTTGCGGAGGGTATCGATCTGTTTCTCGTCGATGTCCTCGCCGCCGTCGCGCCGTTCTTCCTCCTCCTCGCATCGTCATAAGGGAGCCTCCAAAGGTACAGAGCGTCTCGTAGGCTCGCAGCTATTTGCCATTTGGTTTCGTAGATCTTGCTCCGAATTGACTCTTGTGTTGTTTCTTTGCGATTGTGGAGCATAGATTGCGATGCCGCTGCTCACGAAGATTGTTACAGGCCAAGCAGCTCATGAGGCCCCACCTCGACCACTACAAATGCCTCGAGGTAGCACCTATAATTTTTATCCGAAATCTGAAATGATGTCCGTGGTATTTGTTGCAGACCGTATCAATATGAATCTTGTACTGCTGTCATTTGTTGTTCGAGTTATCTTGATTACTGCTGGTCATATGTTTAAATTCACTATGGGGAGAGGAATATGTTTAAATTTTTATTCTTTCATGATGCTGTCACTGGATGAAAAGCAATGGTCCTAATGGTTCAGTCTTGTATTATTGTTGGTACATAGTATAGTACTAGCTCTATTTGAGTAGAAAGAAGTAATTCTAAACTATGTACGTACCCATGTAGCATACGAATGCATAGTCAAATTTTCTGACCACACCTGGTTCTTTCATGGATGAACCTTGCATGCAGAATAGTTAGGAACTTTTAGTTGCAGAATTCTATTCAGTTAACCTTTTTTTTTATATCTATCAGTGTTTCTGAAAGAAAAGGATATGATGGCTTAGTAAAAGGTCTGAGGTAGAAAACATGTTTCTTAAGTGAACATCGGGATAAAGGAAGAGGGCCCTAGCCCTTGCATAAGTATAGCATTGTGGCTCTCGCAACCTCTTCTACAGCAATTGCTTCATGGCGAGTGGGTTGGATAAAAAGGCGTGGGCTTCATTCAGAGCTTGAATGCTTGCCTAGACTTCTCCCAACATATTTAACCCGATGCTCGCTTAAGAAAACCATGTTTTCTGCATGATCACATCATTATGGCTGATCCTTTCTTGGAAACAACTTATTTTGTTCTCAAAGCAAATTTCTTGAGGTAGCATTTCTTTAACGCCACTACGCTGTACAAGATTTCGCATTTTGCTTTTGATGAAACTTTGCAATGATATAAGCTGTTGGTTTCCTGCATGATCAACTGATTTTTGCTTATCCTTGCATGATCAATACACACATCCTTGCATGATCAATACACACTGCAATATTTATATTTTTGTTTCATGAAAATTTGCAAGGATGACTTCACCCCCTGTCTTTTATCCAAAGAACACCCCCCCCCCCCCCCCACCACCCACACCCTCATCCTGTGCATTGCAACAATTGTCATATGTCTAAAGTAGAATATATGGCTGTTTGTAGTGATACCGCAGTTTTGCCCTTTGAATCATTTGTGATCATGTGCACAAGGAGCAACAAAATGCTGACACTTCATATCATCTTATATATTCCTGTTGATATTGATTCATGCTTAAATAAACACTCGTCTGTGTGACTCCAAGCTGGTGCAGGCTAAAGTGTGTCGACTCCTGTGTCAGAAGATAGTTCAGAAGCTCAACTTTGATGCCCCCTTGCTAACAGGTTTAAGAAATTCGTTGTCCACATTGTCTCTGACTTAGTTTTGCTTACATAGTGATGTTCTCTCGCTTGAACGCGCTAATGTTTTGTTTCCTTGGAACCTCAATGTTCTCAAGTTAACTTTGATGGTTGCTTCTATCAACCATGGTCATGCTTGATGTTATTTAAACTTAATTCTTGTGAGCAGGTACTGTGCTGAAATTGCTCAGTGTCTATACATAAGCGGAAGAAGTTAGTGGAGCACTAACGGTTCCTCTGCCAAAAGGACGAGTAGTATGCCGTGAACATTTCAGCTTAGGTTACTTAGTCCGTACTCTGTAGCATGTGGAGTAGGAAGCTGCCGTGTTTGAAGATTTTTTTGGAAAAAAATTCCGATGTTAGTCTGTAATATGGTGGCCTTGGTACTATGTAAGTAGCTTAGCACAAGGCAGCAAATATTTTCACTGTTGCTCTGTATTTACATCTTACTGTGGACCTAAATCGGCCCCATTGTGCTATTGACCTCGGAATGAGAAACCTGGCCTAGGAACTGTAAGTTTTCGCTAAAAAAAGTGCCCAGATTTGAATTTGCCATTTTGAATTCAGGGCACTATATACTTAATCAAAGTTAAGCTAGTTTGACTTATACAAATTTTGTATATATAGTTGCATCCTTGTAGACGGAGGGGGTAATTTCATTCATAATAACGACCAATGCGAGCTAGTTAAGGAGAGTAACGCTGATTATTTGGGCCTGTTCCGTAGAGCTGGCTGCAACTGCAGCAGCCATCCCACTAACACTGTAGGAGCTTTAGCAAATCAGAGATACAATTAGAGGGATGATGCTCCTCTAAAGCAGGATAGGCTGCAGGCATGCAGCTGAACAGCTGGGCATATGAGCAGCAGCCCAGACAACAGCTTAATTTTGATAAAGCTTTGAACTGCCAGTACCATATGTGATAGTAGAAATTGATGTGAGATATTCAAACCTTTCCCCGTTTTCACTTCTATATTTTACTACAGAAACGGAGTAGAAAAAAAATTAGGAAGATCGGAAACAGGAGCGAAAATGAAGCTCGGAAACAGGAGCGGAAGTGGGATTTACCGAAAACCAAAAACTGGTAGGAGCACCGAATCGCTCCTTTTCCAAAATTGTGATTGCATTAGCTCAGAGTACTGACTCGTGAACAGCCACGCGCACGTGTTGACGTGTCGTCTACACCAATTCTGAATCTTGATCGAACCGCTGATTCCCATCTACACCAATAATCTACGGCAAGCGTTCGCTGTCAGCAGATTCCGCATCCTGATCCTGATCTATTGTTAATCTTTCCTATACTTGTCCTTCAGGTTGCAGGCGGGGCGGGCTCTACTGCCGTCCGCGAGGTCGCCCCGCAAAAAATTATTTCGTGGCTATTGCGGTCCAGCCGCAATTTTTTTGTGGCCCCGCGTCTTTCAACCCGCGAAGCCTGTTGGACAAAAGACAGTGGCCGCGAGAACCGTAAAACCTGCAATAATTTTCTTTGCGACTGCTCCGAAGCTCGCGATGTCGGCGCTGGCCGTGCTCGACCGTGGTGGCTCCCCAGGCCGCGGCGTCCGCCTCATTGTACGCTTCTTTTTGCCTCGTCTTCCACCCGGGCGGCTGCGGGAAGAGCGGGAAGGCAGCAGCCGGAGCTGCCGCAATAGAGTCCTGCAGCCGCCACGTCGGGCGGAGGAACGCCCTGGAGCTGGAGCTTCGTGTCGGCCCACGTCAGGCGGGTGTTCTACTGGCTGCAGCTGCCGTGCGTGGTGGATTGCTGCTGTCCGGGGTGCGCCTCGCCAGGCTCCTGCTGTGCCGCCGTGGACACGCGGACGAACCGCCGGCCGGCGCTCTGCGCTCGGCAAGGCAACCAACGCAAGCTAGCTAGCTAGCTAATTAAGCCAACCATGGCCACCAGGAGCTTCGCCATGCATGGCCTGCGTCCTCGGCATGCTTCTCGTCGGCTGTCTGCCGGAGCCCGCTACTGACGCACGCCGTCTGCTTTACGACGATGATGCCACAGCGCTGGCGATGCCTCCGAGGGCGTACGCCGTGGACTAGACGGCGTGTCCCCGGCGCTGGTGCCCGTGGCCGAGTCCGGCGCCGACGACGACCTCGCCGGGCGGATGCTTTTTCCGTGGTCGAGGGCTGCTCGACACCGGCCTCGGCTTAGCGGGGAGGCTACTTCTTGGCCTCAGTCTTTTGATTTCATATATGCATATGCCTGCCTTCTTGGACTTCGACTCTACCGTGAGTTATGTGCTTGATCGAGATTTGGCACTTCGTTGTACGCCATTACTTACTTTTTATATCATAATATCCCCCGTCAGTATATATACATAACGGTCAGTTGTTTAATTTGAGTATATATAGTTATTATAATCAATGTGTAACACATATGCCTACACGTTACCCTGTAAATCTTCTTGTTGCTAGATCATCGTTGTTCCATGCTCTGTGCATTTGGACTACTACATGTTGCGGACGTTAGTGGGCTTCAAAAAGTTTGCCCGCTAGTACTGCTGGGCGTTCGCGGCGCTAGCTTTGCGGTTGGCGGACTCTCGCATAACCTGCTTAATAGCTTAGTGGCTAGCTTAATGGCTAGTGGACGGTCCACGACCCGCCCCGCCTGCAAGGTGACTTGTCCTAATGTCCTGGTCCAGCTGAACCTGAACAAACAGGCCATGCATGCAGCTGCCGTGGCCGTGCCGCAGCGCAGCTAGGCAGATGAGTGGGATCAGCCAGGCCATCGCCACCGCCCGCCGTGCGTCCGGGCGAGACACCACACGACACGCCCGTGGCCGCGGGACGTCAGAAACGCCGCCCAAGCACGACGCTGCTGGACGCTACTAGTCGCATGACAATGGTTTGGGTTAAGCCGGTTTTTGGTTTGTTTTGTTTTTTTGGACCGAATTGGTTTGGGGTGAAAAGACTAAGAAGATTGTTGTCTTTGGTTTGGTTTGGTTTATTATTAAAGTGGGCTGATTTGGTTTATTTGTCAATAATAGATTTAATAATAAGTATTTATTCTATCTATTTATTTTTTGTTTTTTGGTTATGACTAAATATAAACAATAGTATGAGGTGTCGATGAATTGGTGGGTTGAAAATATATTTTAATGGGTTGAACGCATACAAATGGTTTGGTTTGATGTGGATAATCAAAGTTACGGTCTAGTTTGGTTTGGATTTAACTTTTAAATATACATCTTTGGATTGGTGCAGGTTTGGTTTGGATCTCGACCTACTGCACACGCACTGTTTCTTCGCTGCCACTGCCAGCGGCGGCCCAGCGCCCTGGCCTCTGCCCTGCCCTGCCCTGCGGCCTCTGCCTGTAGCCTGTAGCCCTGCGCGGGGATGGGCGGGGACGTGCGCCGGCATGCCGCTTGCCGCCAAGACCCCGCGGCCCGCGGGCGATCTGTGGAGATCCCGGTGCGTGGCCATGCTGGCCGGACGGGCGCAAGTGCGGCCACCGTGGAGACTGCTGGAGACGCCGCAGCGGCGCACAGTCGCAGGCTCTCGGTCCTGTCTCTGGCTGGCGGGCCTGTGGCTGTGGTTCCAGGCTGCAAGAGGCTTCCCGTTGGTCTCTTCCGGCCCCGCGAGCGATCCGGCCGGATTCCAGAGTCACGTGGAACGTGCAGGAGAAAAGGATTCATATGCATACAGTGTTACAGCGTGGCGTGGGCATTGCATGCTCTGTCTGAGGTCTGAGCCACCGCCGGCGGCCTCCCCCGGATTTGGAGCTTTCTTCTTTGTTTTGTGCTTTAGATATAGACAGTGGAGTGGATACAGAGTCCTCCCATTGCGCTATATTACTGCGCAACATCACGGATGCTTTCTCCATGCATCAGCGAGACCAGACTCGGTCGACTGTGTTTTAGTTTTACCCTATGCCCATCCATATCAATCGCCGTGGAGTCACTCAAGCATTGCTTAAAAAAAAAACATATGTGCCGCGAACCGGCGAGACCTCTGTTCGTGCTGGCGACACATCCTACTATCCTCAACCTTTTGCTGCCGGATGGACCTTGCATTATTGCATGCTCTTTCACTTTCCTATTATGGCGTCTCAGTAGAAATCGCCGGCAGCTATATATTTGAGGAGCCACATCACTATATGGGTCCTACACATGATTTGTTTTATGTTTTCTATATCTTGTCCACGGAACCAGCCATTTAAACACTATATTTGGATTTTGCTATCACTACTACAGAAAATATTAACGGAGGCGGTTAAAAAGGCTTTTCCGAGGCGGTTTTCACAACCGCCTCGAAGCTAGGGTCACGGTAAATGTTGGTATTAACCGAGGCGGTTCCATGCCCGCCTCCGTTAATCGAAAAAAAAAAAAAAAAAAAGGAAAAGCCGGATCCAGCCCCCTAACCGGCCTGGATTGAGCCTAAATTTGCCTTGCCGCCGCTGATCCGGCCGCGGATCGTACGCCCGCCGTTGCTCTGAGGAAGAGGCCGCAACGCCACCGGATCTGGAGGAGGAGGCCGAGGCGCCCGGATCTCGCGGCGGGAGGAGGCCGCGGCCCTCGCTTCACGCGCCGTGTGGAAGGTCGCGCCCTTCGCTTCACGCTAAGCGCTAGGGAAGGGCCGTACGCGGTCGGAGAGCGCCCAGCGCCCCCGGCGCCTCCGCCCGCCGGACGCCTTGGCGCTCCTCCGGGGACGGCCGCATACGCGCCTACAGCTCCCGCGGCCGGAGGTACTGGCAGCGCGCCCCACAGGCGCCTCCGCGGGGGAGCGGGCCGCGCCCACGGCGCCTCCGCCGGGTAACGGCCGCGCTTAGCGCCCGGCGCTCCGGGCCGGACGGAACGCGCCAATGGCGCCGCGCCGCTGCGGCCGCCGGGGTGGTGAGGGGGTGAAAGCGGAGGAGAGAGGGAGTAGAGAGCTGCTGGGTGAGGGAGGAGAAGATGAGCAAGCAAACCCTAAGTTTCGTATATATACTTGGGTGCAGATAATGGGCCTCTTGGGCCTTTTGGATTTCGGGCCTTTTAACCGAGACGGGCCTTTAACGAGGTCCATCTCGAAAAATGAAGGTATTTATGGAGGCGGATATTTTTATAATAACCGCCTCCGTTAATGGATTTTGCGAGGCGATTTTCTACAACCGCCTCGGTTAATAAAAAGTGACCGCCTCGGTTAATCGAGGTATTAACCGAGACGGTTTTTTTGGCTAACCGCCTCCGAGAGCAATTTCAATGTGCCTCGCAAAAGATTTTTTGTAGTAGTGTATTTTTTGAAAACATCCGCTCTCACAATTTCTTTTTATCCTACCAAAACTACCATAAATGTTTCAAAAAAAGAAGACATACGATGTACAGAAAGCTCACGTCCTTCTTTGTCTCTAAAAACAGGATATCCTAGCCATATCCAAGAGCTATGGCATCCCCATTGTCCATGGAGCCTGCTTTGAATAATCCCCCCTTTGCCGGATTATTACCGGTATATATAATCACAAAAGGCTAATTTTTTGGTTAACTCATTTTGTGTGAGATCAGCGACGATAGAGTCTCTAGCGAGATTGTTTTCTTGCTTTCTCTCACCTATACGTCCGATAAAAATTGTGTCATCTAGCTAGCAATTTCGACTATTGTTGGGAACGCCCTTAGTTACCTATTTGGATCTAGGATACGATCTACATTTTAGTTAGCTACTAACTTTTAGACCAGTTTAGCACATGTATATGATCTAATGAATTAGTAACATTTTTAAGGTGACTAAACTTTAAACCACCTATTTCGAAGCTCAAGGGATAAGTTTAGTGACTACATTTTAGACCATGCATGGGATCCAAACAAGACATGTATCATAAATAAAATCACGTACTCACTCCATCAAGTCATTGTAGAGACTTTATAATAGATTAAGATTCTGTTAGATCACCTTCAGATTGTTATGATCAAATTATGAATATGACTATAATAATCTAGATTATGGATTACTACAAGTTATTTGGTTGTTAGGATCCTTAGATCATATCCATCATATTATTACTATATATAACCGCCTATAATCTCCTAATAACAGGTTTGAGATAGATTAGTATAGCTAGGATTCCTACAATATAATAATTTGTTATTTGGATTATTGTAATCCAATCCATAATCTTGCATTTGGTGCTTGCTGCATTGCATAGAGATATCTTTGTTCTGATTACACTGTATGTACCCCGCCCTAGCTAAGCAGGATGAGCTAGGACCACGTTTAATAATTTCTTAAATTCTAGCCGGCTACACCGCCACACATTTCAATGGAAGATATGAACTGAATGAGATGCCTAATAACCAATGAACGAGTGTTAACTCAGGATGCTTTAAATCTGAACGAAGGGAGCAAACTAGTACATTTCATAGACGGTAAAGAAAACCTGAATTTACAACCGCTACCGCCTCTAGCTTTTGCCTGCCGGTCAGCTAAAATGCAATCTCAGTACTTCTACAAAGCGTGAGATAATAATCTGCATGTTTTGTCGTTTCCACGTCGAAGCAACGGTACTGCAAGTACAGTGAACACCTTTTACCTTGCTGTTGATCAACAGGCTTGCCGCCTAGCAATAATACGCCACTGTACAAGTTAACAGTGGTTCCTTCATGTTTGGTCGATGTCCCTAGAATGGTAACCCCCTTGCTTGCCATTTGATTCGCATGTGGTTAGAACCCCCAATTACTCACATTTAATGCGTGGGCTTTTACTAGATTTAATGTTCTCTGTCTCAAATTATAGATATTTCGATATTTATAAATTTATAGAATTTATTATATATTTAGACATAATATACATTTAATTGGGTAGCGAGCTATGAATCTAGAAAAAACTAAAAAACCAAAATATCTTAATTTTGAACAGAGAAAGTATGTATGTCCAAGGACATTAATAGCACTATATATGAAGCAAAAACAAAAAAGATGGAGCCATGGGGGTTAATTGGTGGTACCGTGGTAGCATCGAATTACTGGTGCTAGGTGATGACTGTTTTGGTGGTGCATGAAGCCGTCAGCTGTGTGCAGTTGGGTAAATTTTAGGAAGCTGCTGGAACCATACAACCTACAAACCGTGCACTATATGTGCCCTGGCCCGGTACCTCTGGCGAGGCCATGCAGGCATGTCATGTAATGCCCGCGGCATTTGACCTTTTCTCCTCGATCGGCGGCTCGCTCGGTCGCCAATGTCTCTCGTCTCGTCTGTCTCCCGGTCCCAACATGGCCCAAGCTGCTTGAGCTCCTGCAGTATATTACTCGCAAAAAAAAAAAAAAAAAAAAAAAAAAAAAAAAAAAAAAAAGAGCTCCTGCAGTATATATACGCCATTACGCCTGCCTCACTTGTTCGCGGCGCAGAGCTATAGGTCGGCATACTTGAAAGTAAGATGGCCGCAGCAGCATATGGAAGCGGCAGACAGCAGCAGCAGCTGCTGCTGCGTCGCCGTTGTGTGGCGCCGTGCCTTCTCCTCCTCGTGGCTGCCCTAGTGATTGTTGTTGGTACTATACTTCTTAATCCGTTTTAAATTATAAGACATTTAATTTTTTATCTCAAATATGTAAGCAATATATGTCTTACAAATGCGTGCTTATCCAATCTCCAAATGATGGTTTTCGTCGATCAGCAGACAGTCAATCGACTCTCGTTATTTATTTCTCAAGAATAATAATTTATTTGCCCTTTATTAGCAGGTGATGCCGTAGCTGATGCTCGAGCAGGCTCGCCGCGGACTGACGAAGTAGTACTAGTAACCCTTCAGACAGCCGGGCAGCAGCTGCAGGTAATATACCTATCGATGTGCATGGAGAATAAATGGTTTTCTCCTCAGTCTCTCTCAAAATGCATGGATTGGATGAGATGTCATTTTATTTGTTTCCAAACAGAAGGCTGAGCAAGGACAAGCATGCATGTGGCCATCCGGCCGCCGGCCATTTCATTTCGGATGCATATTATGCATGCTGTATTCATTTATTTATTTTTCTGACGAAATGCACATGTATAGGGATTTATTAAGATATCGTCGGCCGGTGAAGTACCGACAACGACGACGACGACTGGTTGGCCGGCGTTGAACAGCAGGGCGCAGCAGACTGCCGCCGGCGGGAGGAGGAGGATGCTGGTCGGGTCCAGGGCTCCGACGTGCACGTACAACGAGTGCCGAGGCTGCCGGCACAGGTGCAGCGTCCAGGAGGTGCCCATCGACGCCAGCGACCCCATCAACAGCGCCTACCACTACAAATGCATCTGCCATATTTAGGCCGCCGCCTGTGATATATATAGAGAGCGAGCGAGAATGCAGATCGATATGCATCTACCCTCTTGCATTTGTCCAGTAGTTCTTATTTTGTTTTTTTTTTTTTGTTTGCCTTTTGGATTGATTGGAGATGCCAATAATGCATGAACATGAACCATCCTGTGGTAACATGCATGAACAACCTCTCATCTTGAATTTAAGTGCGGCCCTCAGATCGGGAACGCCACTACTAGTTGTACGTGCTTGTAGCTTTGGACTAGTGTTTGTTGTTCCCCTAAAAAAAATACTTATATTATCGTTTGTAATTCTCTCATCGGTGAAAAATTATATGTTTGGACGTTTTGGAGACGATAGACTGAGATGTTGCGGTCCTCCACCAATATCTGCTAGGTACTTCCCTGTTCTAGTACAAAACATTTTGTTTCTTTAGATACATTGTTTTGCTATGCACTTGTGACTTGTCCATACCGCATGCCCAAGCTCGTTCATCCAAGCCTCTGGGTTGTGGCAAAGCGGAGGCGGGTCCGGGGCGGAAGTGAGGGAAGCGTAGCTGGCCACGCCCAGCCGCCCACGGTTGGTGTGTGTGGCATTTCTGTTCGGCCAGTAGAAGGTCGTATCCCTGCTCGTTGGCGCCTCGCCGCCGCAGAGGGGTCTCCGCACCAAAACGCGATGGATGGTCGGGGATTCTCCACCAGTAGGAGCTGCGACATGCAGCTGCCCCGGTTGAGCCACGCCTTGACGCTAAGCAACAGACAACGAAGGTTCTCGCGGAGCTTCACGGTAGATGTATCAACTGTCTCTCCTACTCGCATCGGGTATCATCTTGCCGGTAGGTCAGCGGCTTCTAAACTTGTCAAAAGGTATGAATTTTAAAAATACATCTCTCGGCCCAAATTTGGTGAGCATGACTCCGGATCAGATTCAGATGCTAACACTTGGTTCGACGACGACAGCAAACCTAAGAAGTCGTCTGGCAATGCCGACGCGTCGGCCTCCTGACACAGAATTCTTATAAAAAAACAAAAGAACGAAAAATCTTATATTTTAAAAATAAAGGAACGAAACGAAAAGCTCCTGAGGAGAGACGAGAGAGAATTCCCCAGCCATGATGGGTGCCGCCAGCCTTGCTGAAAACGGCGGATACGGCCCGTGGCCGCGATTCCATCCAGCCCAGTCGCCGTGAGCCGTCGTCGGCCCGTCACGGGCTGGTCTCGCTCGCCGCCACAGACTCCGCCATCGACCCAACGAGGCGCCAACTCACGCGCGCCCGCAAGTTAAGGCAGGCAGACAGGCAGCCGGGCCGCCCCGGGGGTGCTGCGGCGTGAGCGTGACAGGCACTCCTCCACAACTCCGATCGACAAGCCGGCCCCCGGGGCGGTGCCGACCACCGCACCCCACCCGTCAGGCACCCGGGGGCCGGGGAGAAGGGAACCAGCCGCGAGTCGGCGTGGACGCGGCGGTCATGGCTCCACCGCCGTGCGCCCCACTAGTCTCCCACTCGTCTCGTCTCGTCTCGGTCTCCCACCTCTCACCACCCCACCACCTCCAGCGCGGCGCGAGTGGAGGCGCCGCGGCCCCGTGCCGCCCGCCGACCCAACCTGAGCGTCCGTGTTCGGTCAAAACCCACCGCGCGGCGCGAGCGCCCCAACCCAAACCCCATCTACAAAAATCTCGCGCATTCCCCGTATCCGCCCGCCCGCTCGCTCCACCGCCCGTGACGACGTCGACACGGGCACGGGCCAGGCGGCGGTGGCAGCTACCTGCTCCGGACTACTCCTAGCCACCGGAAGGAGGGGCGGGCGCGATGGGGGACGAGTCGGACGGGGAGGCGGAGGAGTACCTGTTCAAGGTGGTGATCATCGGGGACAGCGCGGTGGGGAAGAGCAACCTGCTGTCCCGGTACGCGCGGAACGAGTTCAACGCCCACTCCAAGGCCACCATCGGGGTGGAGTTCCAGACGCAGAGCTTGGACATCGACGGCAAGGAAGTCAAGGCCCAGATCTGGGACACCGCCGGCCAGGAGCGCTTCCGCGCCGTCACCTCCGCCTACTACCGCGGCGCGTTCGGCGCGCTCCTCGTCTACGACATCTCGCGGCGCTCCACCTTCGAGAACGTCGGCCGATGGCTCCAGGAGCTCAACAGTACGTAGCTGTACCTCTCTTTCCCACCGACGCTCTCCTTTCGTCCTGGCTCTGCTAGCTCGATCGCTTGCTTGCTTTTGGTGCTGCTGCTTGCACTCAGTGAATGCCTCTGACTGCTACGACGCTAGGATCGCCTAGATCTGGGGTGGTTTTCGTGGAAAAGGGACATGCATTTTAGTGTGGCTGCAGAATCCACTCGGAAATTTGGGGGAAAAAGGAACTGTCGTCCCTTTTGCTTGATGTAGCGTGTAGCTTGATGCCCTCAAGGTGGTGATTGCGTCAGGTGTTCTTTAGATGGTAAGAAAGAGGGCGCACCAAGTGCTGCTAGGCCGGATGGATGGATTGATGAGCGACCTGGTCTGAATCTGGATCTGAATCCTGCTGCCTCGCTTGTTGGGGAATGTTCCATAATGAATGTGTAGGACCGCTTCCATCAGAATTAGTATTGGGGCAAGCTAGGCTTCGGATTCGGGAAGTAGTAGGCTAAATTTTGTGTCAATGTACTTGCCACAGGTTTTGGAAGTTCTGAATGAGGAGATGTTTATGTTTGGGAAGTTGGAATCAGTTCTGATTAAGATGTTTGTAATACTTGTTGTCTTTCTGCAATTTTGTGTGGAGGTTAAGTTGTTAATTGCTGGGTCTCTAGGGAGGCCTCGATGAGGAAGCACAATGCTTACATTGTTATGGTTATATACGCTTTGCCAACATCCCAGAGGCAAAATCACTATGCGATGACCGCTTTACAACCAGTAGCAACGTACACTTTTGTCATGAAGTTGTCAATCAATTGAACTAGGAGGTGGGATTAGTGTTAGACTTAGAGCTTGGGTCGCGGGTGGTGCGGGAAATGTATAAGAATGATAAGGCTTAGAGGGATGATGGGCTCCAGTCTCTAGAGGCGGTCAGCGCATGTGTTGGCAGGACTGCTGTTGGGTGGAGTTGGTCGCTACTCGCTAGTTGCTGGCGAGGAATCGAAGCAGTTAGGCAAAGGTGGTGTGCCATTGTGGTGAGGTGGTGATTTCACCGTGCAGCTGCGGTGGGAGGTGGCTCTTGGCAGTGGCAGTGTGGTGGTGGAAGGGTGCTCACTAGGCTGTTTGCTGTGGGGATGCAGAAACAAAGAACTGAATTGTAACTGTTGTTAGCACCGTTTAAGAACACATTGATGCATTCTTTAAGGCAAGTAGTGCTCTTTCTAGCTACTTTGCATGTCAAAGAGAATCAGAATGCATGGATGGGGGTATTGGCTAGGAGCCTGGCACTGCAATGTGCTGAATACCACACTATTCTTTCCTGAGGTTCATGCATGAATGGCGATGCTCTTAGTTTTTATTTCTTGTACCATTCCTGGTACTAGTGGCATCCTTTGATCTTTTGATTACATCACACTTACAGAAAAGGTTCGATGGTGCTTGATTGAGATTGTAGTAAGTCCAATTGTTCCGAAGCAATACCCTTATATGCATGCTGTACATCATACTCAGCCCCATACCATTATTATATACAAATATGTATAGGTTCTGTTCTTTTGGTTCGTGCCTGTTCACCACTTGGATTCATGGATGCCAATGACACATTCACAACAATTCATAACTTTCACTTGTGTACTGCCACGTTGTTTCCCAAAGATCATGTAGATATCACATGTTTTTTTTGCTGGAGGATCTAACCCGTCTTTGTTGGAAACTAATAATGCAGCACATTCGGACACTACGGTTGCCAAGATGTTGGTAGGCAACAAGTGCGATCTGGACAACATCCGTGAAGTGCCCGTCGAGGAAGGCAAGGCGCTGGCCGAAGCCGAAGGCCTGTTCTTCATGGAGACATCGGCTCTGGACGCCAGGAACGTGAAGACGGCCTTCGAGATCGTCATCAGGGAGATCTACAGCAATGTGAGCAGGAAGATCCTCAACTCGGACTCTTACAAGGCCGAGCTGTCCCTCAACAGGGTGAGCATCGACGGCGACTCGAAAGATGACCAGAAGCAGACAAGCCGGTTCGGGTGTTGCTAGGAGGGTTAGTAGTGGTACATTGTTGGATTGGAACTTAACCAGAGAAGAGATTATATATTCTCATTTTTTGGCTTGCTTGTAAGATGTAAACTGTAATCCAAGGTTTCACACTCTGTTTTCTGTTACATTACACTCCACCAGTGTTACAGACTGCAACAAAAGGAGAGAGAATAGTTGTTTACTGGAGTGCGAAGCGAACCGCGTTTGCACTGGGAAAGTAATGGGGCTGGGTTTGTCAGGTTTTTGTAAGAGATCTTTGGAGCTCCAGTTTTGGCCTTTTGGGTGAGGCTCCCCTGTGAGCACTAGAAAGAAGACAGAGAAATCACAGTCGTGCGTGAGATCGAGTTTTGGCATGTCTGTCCATGCGAACAGGAACAAGCTACCTGAATGAAGTGGGTAAAATTTGCGATTCTGTGGGTCGGAGCGGAGCGGATCCCCCGGGATACTGCATTGCTCCATCAGTCCATCGTCGTCTGCGCTGCGACTGGGACTCTGGGAGGAGGCTATGGCCCTGGCAGCGAACTGGGCCGACCCACACCACAGGCCACAGAACTACAGGAGGAGATCGGCATGGGCCGTTGGCATGTTGCCAGCAGCCGGCCGCCGGACACTGCGAAAGGCGAAGAAGCTATCGGCACTTTTTGCCTCGTGTTCGTGCTCGTGCTATCGTGCATACGGACCTCGGCTCAAATCGTGCGGAAAACGCAAGTAGCAGTAGTCGTCGTATTAAAATCCAACGCACAGCCTGTCCAGCAGATGGCGTTACCTGCTGTCCTAAATAAACTTCCAAACATACAGAACCAGTCGAGTCGGCCACGGGGTGCACTGCAATCGTAGAACGCGCAATGGTAGTGTACGAGTAGTGCCGAGCGCGTAGCCACCGACGTACCACGACGAGCCCGTCGGCCAACCAACAACGCCCGTGGTTGACTTGGTGGTCCGGCCCGCCACAAATTTCATCGAGGGCCCCCGTGCCGTCCCGTCAGGCCGTCACAGCCAGCGGAGCCCGTAACGGTACGACCAGCCAGCCCGTCGCCGTTGCACTGGCGGAGGTTCATTGAAAAAGCTGCACGCCCGCCGCCCGGCCTCCCTTTGCAGTGATCGGTGATGGTACAGGCACTGCAGGCCAGCACGGCAGCTTGTGCTGCGGCACAGCACGGCGCTGGCGGGCGGCGTGCATGCGTCCGTACGCTTGTCTTCCTTCTGACACACAGTGCTCCCGCGTTTTCTTTCTTGATGATGCGACGGGACGCGACATGCGACGACGGAGGGCAGTGGTGGTGAGGACGATAGTCCCCTACGCCTGCGGCGGCGGCGGCGGCGGCGGCCGGGTCGTGGGCACCCGCGGCGTGGCGCGCGTCGTGAAGACGGGCCGTCCGCCTCGGCGACACCGACACCGTCGATCGAAGGCCGTGCGTGTGTATACGTCCTTTAACGACCGCTGGCTACTGTGGCTACTGTAGCGGCGTTTTTTTTTGGCTCCTCCTGACCTGACGACACCATCATCTGCGATGCATGGATCGATGCGCCGTGTTTTGTTCGCTCGCTCCACCGCACCTGCATCTGCACGCACACGTACACGTCGGTACGTACGTTTCACGACTCACGATGCAACTCTCGACAGGTCTGCCCTCGCCGGTGCGGTGCGCCCCGCCCGGACGAGTACCTGACAACCAGCGTACGTGGAAGGCCACCGTGGCGGCGTGGCCTGTTCCAGGGGCCAGGGCAACTTCAATTCGTCGTGCATGCGGTCGCTCACGTTCGTCAGCAACCGCCGCGCCTACGGGCCGCCGGAGGGCGTCCCGCCGTTCGCGCTGCCCGCGGCTGCCGGCACGATCCGGGCCTTCTTCCATGCATGCGTGCCATACTGCTGCCATCGTTCGCGGCGTTAGCCGCAAGGCTGCAACGCCCAAAACGTCACGAGCTGACGTGCCTACGCCCTAGGGACTACGGAGCGCTCCCGCCGGCGCGCCGCCGTGCACGAGTCGTCGCATGCAGCGCAGGGCTACCGACCGGAGATCGAGAGGCCACATTCGCCGCATCGACGGTGCGCCCCCTGGGGACCAGTGGACCGGCCGTATGCCGGCCGGCGGCCTGCCGGTGCACTTAACTGCAAGCCTGGCCATTGTACGT
Organism: Chrysopogon serrulatus; assembly: GCA_015844335.1. Classification (NCBI taxonomy): domain Eukaryota; kingdom Viridiplantae; phylum Streptophyta; class Magnoliopsida; order Poales; family Poaceae; genus Chrysopogon; species Chrysopogon serrulatus. The sequence continues at coordinate 178,474 of JADLZL010002011.1, forward strand.
GCCGCTAGCTGCTACCCTGCTACCACGTTGTGCAGTGCATGCATGCGTACACGGCATGGTCAAAGTAATTGGAGACGATGTGCCGTGTGCGCCGCCTGGTTCCGGCGGCTGCACGTCGACGCGACGCCCCTTTCGGCGATCGAGTCTGGACCGCCTGCGGTGGCCTCCGCGATCCGGCGCGAGCCAGGAATGGCCGAATGCATAGCCCAGCAGGCCCACAACAATGCCGGTAGGATGCATGCATGGAGGAACGCTAGGATTTGAGACCTCTGAGTGCCCTACAGTCGCTTGCTTGCGCCTGGTTAGCTATCTAGGTGAGCTACAAATGGATCGGAACGAACGAAATGAAATCAAATGAAACCCTCACATTGTTACTAGTAGATCCAAGAGGAGGCTACTTCGTTCCAAAAGACAAAAAAAGGAGGCTACTGCCTATGCTTCAGTTCTTGCGCTCGCTAATAACCGAGACCAACATCTATCTTAAGAAGCTAAAAATGCTAGTTCTCCAAATCTTAGATCCTAATATATCTTACGGAATAACACTGTAGAATCACTTTCGGAGTATCTAAAAAGTTATTGTTTGACAGTGCTATTTCTCTAAATAAAGCCAAGGAGCTCTGACCAGAGATCTGCCAAAGAAGTCCAAGAATCCTAACCATTAGCTACGACTAGTTACCTTGTACAATCAGCTAACCGTTAGCTAGCTAATCATTACCAGAGTTTGCTTTAATTTGAATCTTGTTGGATAGTTGGTGGAGGTGCAAGTTAACTATTAGCACCTATAGCACACCCTCACCAACTAATGAACTACTAACTACATCCCAGATTATAGTTCATTTGACTTTTTTACCCTAAGATTAACCAGTCGTCTTATTCAAAAAAATTATACAAAATATCATATATTTTGTTGTAGCTTGCTTTATTAATAGAAGTTTTTCTACAATGACTTAAATTTAACTATGTTTGCACAGTTAAACTCGAAGTCAAAAAAGTCAAACGAATTAAAATTTGGAAGGGAGGAAATAGCTATTAAATGCATGCTAATGGTTACTAGGTATCTTGGTAAACTTGTCTAAATTGTCATATGCAAATTTTAGCTGCTAACTATTAACCCTAACATATCTAAACCCTCTTAAATTAAACCAATGGTTGGGCCCAAGTAAAAAAAAATTCGGCTTGGCATTCGGCTTCCATGAAAACTGTTTCTACTTCTTTGCCATATGCACATTAAGTTTTTTTTTACATTTTTGGAATATTTTTTTTACATTTTTGGAATGACACTTGAGTTTCAATTTTGCATGCTTTTTATTCCTATTTTTGGGAAAAGGGGGCTTTATATGGACATTATGTACTACTCATAAACAGAGCTACATTCTTGACCAATAATATGCTTGACACACGTAGGTGAGTTGAAGATATACAATAAAGCATTCTATTTTCCTCGCAACATACGATAGCTCATTGGTCGCATTGCACTCTCACTTAGAAACCTAATCCTAGTGAATGTTTTTACTTTATCCTGTTATAAATGTTTGATATTTGGAACAAGGGCAGTTGATTCATTTTAACCTTATTAGCCTATAATCAATGTGTATGGCTGCACTGGTTGCGGTTGCTACAGCCACAGGCCTTCGCTACAGTAACTTTACTATAGAGAACACCTAAGTATGCTGCTGCAGCCGCAATGATGGCCAGAGCGAAAGCAATCTGTTAGAAAAACTAGTGCGTAGAAACATTTATGACCAAATATATTTTGTGTAGTCTGTAACTCTTACACTAAATATTTTTTCTAAAAAATATCAGGTTCTTAAAGTTTTAAAAGTTTAACTAAAACATGAAACATTTAATTATGACCAAAGAAAACAGTGGACACCTCCACTGTACTACTGCTCTGCAAATGCAATGTACTACTGGAGCGCTTCATGCTTATAAAAAAGAAAAATAAAATGCTTGATGGTGGTGGATGTGTAGGAGTCGTAGGATGCGTAGCAGCGTAGTGTTAGGTTTCTCCAGAAGCGACAGAAGCGGGACGGACTCTGTGATAGAGAAGCGGAACGGAGGAGCCTGCGAATTGCGTGCGCGCCCACTGACCACTGCAATATCCAACATGGGCCTCTCCATCATCATCAGACAGGCCTAACGGTACCCGACCACTGGCGCCATCGTCCTTTACTCCTTTTGCTCTTGGTCCAGTGTCTCACTTAATTCGCGGGGTGGATTTAAAGCCAATCGAAAGCTTAGGACCGATTAATTCCAATTTAATTGGGGGAAAGGTACAGTGTACAGTAATCAGCATCTTCGAATCTTGTCAGCTTGTTAGTTAATTAGTTCGATCAGCTGTCAGGCAAGATTAAACTTGTGTTTCTCTGAAACTTCACTGGCTGGAAAAGGGGGGAAAAAACCCTGCTTGACTGTGTCTGACTTACTCACGGGACCAAGAATCAACCAACATTGGCTGGCCTGGGCACAATTGTCTGTAGCAAGCTTGTTATCAGTGAAGGTCAGACTGGTCAGTCACCTCGGTTCCCACTTAAAAAGAGTTAGAGACCACACAAATCCAGAACAGAGGATAACCAAGCCGCCGTTATCGAAAAGTTTAGGAGGTGTTGGGGGACACCCAAACTGAACCCCAAATGACACTAGAAGGAAATATGCGTGACAGGTTGACAGCTCCCTGCAGGCTAAGGCAATGATCCAACCAAACCATCTCCTGAAAGACGATCGAATCCCATAATAACACGGGATAATAATCATGCCCCTGATGCGAGATCCTGACGCACCTGATGACATGACAATGACATGAACAACGCCAGGCCGTGGAATCAGCTCGGGCGTCTTCCCTTCTCGTTCCCATAGCATGATAGCACACATTGACACAAATGATGCATCTCCCGATCGATCCCCATCCAGCCAACCCCATCTCCATGGAGGAATGGATAGCTAGTAGCTAGTACCACCAAGCACACGGCGGCGTTGGTAGGCCGGTCCATGGCGTCCCCATTGGCCATTGCGCCGCACCTGGTCCGTCCGTCCGGCCGGCCGGCAGCCGCCAGGGCCGTGGTCCATATGGACCTGCTCCTGCGGTCCTTGCGCCTGGGCCATGGCAGTGGCAGTGCAAGCAAACTAGCTGGCGAGTGGCGACGTCCCCACACACACGCCCCCGGCTGATAATGCTTGTGGTATGCTTCCAGTAGATAACAAGCGAGCTTGCATTTGCCCACACCTTAAAAAAAACCTCTTTACATGGGCATCGATGCTCTTGTGGACCGTACCATACTACAAGTGCTCCTGCCGCCGCTGCCACTCTCGTTCTCTTTATTTACTAGTAATAACACCCGCCTCACCTTTTATTAGTCGTCGTTTTACAGTCACTGACAAGTAGGCTCGACACGCCGCCACCACACTCTTCCTCCTCCGCTTTACTTACTAGTAACCACACCCACATCGATGCTCAAAAAAAAAAAAGTAACCACACCCACATCTCCTCTTATTCATCGTCACGAACAGTCACTGACAGGTAGGCTCGATATATAGAGATAAAACCGGTTGACTAGACCCACGTGTCAGTGACCGCTCGCGATTCGTACCACTCTACTAATGCTAATTGCTAAAGGCTAGCAAATTAATGGAGGACCACAACCCCTCCCAGATGGGAATTAGCTGTGGCATATCAAATCGTCTCAGGATTCCACCGGGTTGTCGTACTTTAATTTGCAGCAGAGGGGAAGATCGCGGGGGGTTTAGATAGATTGGATACACGGCACGCTGTCCCGAATCGGTCCGACGGCGACGGCACACCTAACAGCTGAATTGCGTACGAGTCGATCATTGCGGGTGTTCATTATTGCATAACTCGATCACGTCCGATCGATCGATCTATCTATCAACTCTCTCGCGCACCTACGTACATCTGCATTTTTTTCATCTCTTTTTTTTTTCTTCGCCGCGTGCGCTTTTTCTCCTGCTTTTGCGTGGGTCGTCGACACATCAGGGGGATGGCAGCGAGGCGAGAGGCACGAGCGCGATGTGGATGCTGCCGGCCGGCTGCCGCGCGCGCCGCCACTGGTGGCTTGGCCTCCTGGCCCCCTGGGGACGCCCTCGATGGATGCAGTGCATGTGCCCTCTCTCGTTGCTTGCGCGCAG